>LQRL01186871.1:47316-60059 GCA_001703475.1 Hydroides elegans
ATTGAGATGATAAAAGCCCGATGCTCTATATCAGCTAGTTTATAAACTTTTTTTGTTCTTGTTGGTATTGTGAAATTCGATTCGATAGAAGCAAAGACTACTTAAAGCAAATCACGGTATAAAACTAACCTAACCGATTAAACATTTGTTTTAGGAAAGTTGCAAGAAGGAAGACACATATTTGTTCAAATATGCAATTATGAAACATGCAAGCATAAATTATAAGTCAGCTAAACAAACGATTCTACTACCGAATAGCGTCAAATCCGAGGAGGGGTTTAATTCCTGGCCACAAGTTAGGCTTTTCCCATCTTTCTTAATTTTAACAAACAGTGATTTACAAAACGCTTTAAAAACACAGCGAGTGTTTCTAGCGTTTTTCGTTTATTTTTCAATAAGGAAAAAAAATGCAACTCACGGATTTTTGTTTAAAAAGGCTAGAAGAAGCGTGCCGTGTGGCCAGGCCCTTATTGTTATATGAGAATTGCATTATAAAGGAAGTGTTGTTATTGTAGGAATCATACACATCAGGACTAAAGTACTTTTGTGATATTATCAGTCTTTGATATGAAAGGTAATGTTGACAATATGATAACGTAGACGGATTTTTTGAAGAGTGGGTCACTTTTTGCACATTTTTCGACTTTACGTGCGTTATTAAGCAAGAAAGAATAGAGAAAAAAATTATGAAATTCAGTCACAATATAGGTGTATATCTTATTTATTTTAGAAAAAAAATGAAATATATAGCACAACTATTTAATAGCAAAACCGCACACTCAAAATGTTGACATGTCATTGGGGTCACTTTTGAAAAGTGGGTCACTTCAATTTCAACAGCGTTAGCGGGTCACTATCATACGAAAATAATATAATATATCAAAATAAGCTGCAAGTTCAATCTGACATTCTGATTATTCATATTTTTGCTCCAATTTCTATTTAAATCAGCAATTGTGGGTGACACAAAAGAATTGTTACTCCAAACTTTCTTTGACGATTTTTATTCAGTCGTTAAACACAATTTCCAGTTTTCAAGACTTCCTTTCATTAGCATAAATTCATACCAGATGATAAATCAAGAGTTTATGGTTCTCTAGAATTTCAGCAATTTTGACGTTAAGTCCTACAAATACATATAATATGATATTGATGTTATGGTTTGTGCATCTGACTGTATTATTTTTATGTTTGTGTATGAAAAGAAATGCTTCAAGCCGCTTTCACAAAAAAAGATAATAAAGCAACGAAAAACGTTTTTGCATGAACAGCATGGGTGAATCATACTGTTACATGATAACGTGGTTTGAACTTTCGGGCTTTCGAGATTTTATTTGCACGAAGGACAATAGGTGTGCAACGCCAAGGTTTCAGTTTAATTGGCAAAAAATGTAGAAAATACAGTGTTATGAACATAGAATATAAGGAAATATTAGCGTATATCGTGATGTTATGAGCAAGGGAATGTTGTGAGAAAGGGTTGTGAGAACGACGTTATAAGACCGACGTAATGAGAAGACATTGTGAGAAAGAAACGTTGTGAGAAAGACGTTGTGAGAAAGAAACGTTGTGAGAAAGACATTATGAGAAAGAAACGTTGTGAGAAAGACGTTGAGAGAAAGACACTGTGAGAAAGACGCTGTGAGAAAGCCGTTGTAAAATGATGCTGTGAATAAGATTAAACAAATTCATTCGCCTGTCATCATAGCATTTTGTTATTGTGAGAAGTGTGTTTTGTGGTGTCCGCATTTTGATAGATCAATACGGTTTTAATTTTTTTCTTGTCTTGCTCATATTTGAAATTATAGCACTGCGGAAATATTGTGCCTAATTTTGACAATAACGTGCACGGGGGCTACTGCGGCTCTCTGACAGCATCTACTCTATTTACGTGAACGCGGCTTTTTACACACCACATCGTAGTTTCAACTATTCGAAGACTTAAAGACAATTACATTGAGTTACTGCAGATATTTTCATATAAAATTTCTACAGACCGGTACTTGATTATCTATGAACAATTGCCTCTTTCGTGTAAAATCGCAACAGAGTTGTTTTGTTTTAGAGTTACACATATCAATCTAGATAAAAAGTGCAAAAAGTGACCCACTCTTTAAAAAATAATTCTTCTATGCCTGTTTTAAGCAACTCATAACCAAGAAGAGTGTAAAGGTGTAGCATTGGGTTCGTTTGATCTTCAAAAACAAGTAATTTTCCTGGTATCTTCCATGGTTTCACCCACCATTACCATTCTGGGAATCATTTTAAACACATATATAATAACCAAATACATAAATAAAACAGATGAAGCGTTTTGGTTTTTCAAATTCTGAGAACTCTTTAAATGTTTTCATGGAGTTTTAATTATAAACATAATTATCAAGTGGGTTATAGAGTACTATAGAATAGCACATTATATTGGGGATTATATTGGACCGCAGAATATTATTTCCTTTGCATTTAAAACATATTTTAAATCAGGATACAGGTTAATTCGCGGAAGAAAAATCGAGAAGGTATGATGTTATTAAGTATATTTAGTGAATACCGGCCTACAACTGAGGCTCAAATCCCTCTTCCTGCACACATCAGTATAATTTAGCAGCATTTTACTCTAGGATTTTTTTGCATGGACAATTTCAGCACTGAAATTATATTTTTTTTAAAATGTCAAGCTATATATAATAAGTCCAATCGCATTTATATGCGATACAACCGGATGAATAAAAATAACTATCATAAAAAGGCTCCTGCCAAACTATAAAATGATATAAATGTAATCATATTCTTAAATAGGCTCTGAGCCTTAATGAAAACCATGACTTTCCTGCCAATAAAACGTTAATTGAGATGCGAATCTTTTCTGAGAATTAAGTATTTGTTTTAGATTCCCTAAGCAAGCTGATGCCAGATCAAAGACAAAGCAAAGGCCGTTCCCAAAGGTCAAAAACCTTCTCTGTGAGATTTACATGCAGATCACGTTCAGTGTAGCGCGGGGGTTAATACAATTTTCCTCTTATAGCCTTCACGCCCATTTGTGCTCTTACGTGCACGTGATATATAGTAAAGGGTTCGTTAGGGAAAAAAACAAGAAAAGGCTTCCAATGTGACCAGACCCTTATACTTCTCAAATATGTATCTTAGTTAATTAGACGACTCATTCTAGAGCTTTTCTTATAAAATGTGTTATTTCATAAGATTGTCATTTGATGTAATTCAACTAGTTTATGCTTGTGTCAGATTGCTTTTCGACAAATTTAATCATTTCCTCTATACCAAGATACATTATATTTGAGGAAAAAATAATTTTGGTCTGAGGCTGTTACATATTATTTTGAATCAAGGTAATACTATAACAATTTTAGGGATATCCCTGAAATGTTAAACTTTGCGTTAAAAACATTTTAGTGTATTGTATCAAGAAAAATCAAGGAATAACTTTTTGAAATTAATTAAGATTCCTACGCATGCTACAAGTTGCAAGCACCCAACGCAATTTCTACCTTTTGATTCTAGGTTTGGCCGTTTATTGCTTTAATCTCATCTTATTCATTATAAATGATAAGTAGGGAGTTACCTGTTCCATTCTTGATAGTTAATATAATTCTTTATACAATCAATTAATGTTACCCCGAACATCAATGCTGTACTTAAAATATTGGATGCACTCCTTCAATTATTAAAACGCAGTTAAAGAAGCGCATGAGCGCTCAACCCGAAACGTTCATTCTGGGCGTTTTTTTTATTTTTGGTAATTTAACCTCATAGAAATGGTTCAAATCCATAATGATGCAGAATTTATGTGTTTATATTTTATTTGTGTTTATATTTAGTTAGAAAGGCACTCAAATCGGAATCCTTTGTCATTCAATTCATTTATTCATAAGGCTATATGGTTTAATTACATTCATTCGTTGCCCCCTAACAATTGAACGAATGATGTCATGTTTTATGGTGTATTAATTGTTTCTCATACATATTTGCTCATCCATATAGCCTAAACGCGTGTAAATAAAGTTGAATAAAGTTCGTCTGGACAGATCATGTTAAATATACATGTGCGATACTTTCGAGTTAGGGTTATATTTAAGATTGAAGATCATCGCTGCAATTTAAAAAATAAGAGAAATCACTAAGGGATACTCAAATTATAAATTTATTCACTTTTATAATGAACTCTATACATACGGAGCTCTTTTAATATTGAATCACATAATTGTAAAGTAATATGAAATAAAAATAAGATTCAAACATGATATAGATTAATGCTTAAGTCGTTAGAAAAGAAGAAAATATACTTGTATGAAAACATAGATTTACAAACATGGAATTATTTTCTAAAATAGTATTGATCATCGTATCATCACCTCTTCTCGTACGAAGCTGTAACGAACTCCTAAGTGCGACCAAACAATTAAAACCCGCATACAGTATACTGGACGACACCACATCTTTCATCCCAGCTCTTCTAGCCAACTGCACGGAAACCGTGTACGCCGAAAACACTTATGGCTCGTTTAGCGACTGTTTCTGGCTGTGCCAGTTGGATGAACAATGTGTTGGATTTCATTTTCAATCGGGGATGAATATTTGTTCGAGTTGTGTTAGGGGTGAGGATCCAGAAAGATCCATGTTTGGTGATGTGGATGCGGAGAAGCAGTGGTTTTATTTTATTTCGGTTGGGCATCTGGAAGAGGTGGTTGGCGCGAATTGTAAGTAACGTGTCTTTGTTTTGACTGTATAAAGTATAGATACCAAAGTATACCATGATGCTGGTATATACGAGATAATATTCCTGATTTTCATTCTTAATTGTCGTTTGTCTCAGTCAGCACACAAAAGCATCATTCTAAGGATATTTTGTGTGTAAAAAGAAACAGAAACGTTAACGAAGTGTTGGTTTCATATTGCAATGGGTTTGCTATAAACTAAGAGATTCGCTATGAAACGTTCAGCATGTTTACCTATATACATTTCAAAGAACTAGTTTGTATGTGCTATGAACATGAGTAACCCATATGTTGCAGTGAATTGTGGAATGTACAGCGACTACACTCTACTGTCCTCTCCGTCCTACACCACGACATCACAAAGAACCGCCACATTCTCTATCATCAACCGATCAGAGACCCCGCTATTCTTGTACTGGTTCGACCATGAAAGCGCACCTTCCCTCGAAGCTTCATTGAACATTGGAGATTCTATTCGGCTCGAGTCGATCGTAGGCCGTGTATGGATAGCCATCAACTTTTATCAGCAAGTTATACCGCTAAGCGGGATATGCGTATACCAAGTGCGGGAGAATTTTAATGAACTCATTGCAGCCTAGGATCAAAAGAAGGAATTCTTGGTGTTCTGATTGGTTTGATTTTTAAGAAGACTAAACGGATTCTAAAATATCAGAACAGTAACTGTTTTATTTTATTTTTTTTTCATTTAGCGTTTTGTATACATGTGTATAGTGCAACGTGACCACGATATTATGTCATATACATGTAGATATACAAAAACAAAAAATATAGTATCATTAATCAATTATAAAAACATACGCTTATGACATAAATTCTTTATTAATCGCTCAGAGCATGATGTAACACAAATAATGGTAATCCATGAGCACCTTAAGGCATCAACGACTTCGACTGAATGATCAACTCTATTTGCTGTATCGTAACAAAAAATCAAATGTCCTTATTTGCTTATATGTTTTTTTCTTCATAAAATGCATGAATTATCAATTATATTTATTAGGTCATCAGTGAACTTTTGCATTCTTAATCAGACTATAGTTTTTCGTAATGTATGATTTTTACTGACAAGTTCCATATATATCTTGAGGGATGGATAACAAACGATTAAAAATATTCAGATAACCTATTTTTCACCCTCAGAGCTATATACACATATGCAAAATATTCAATAGACATGTGCGTCAAAGTATACATTTTGTTTCGTTACATTTTTTCCATCATTTAGCAACGACAGTTTACAGACCCATAAGCGAACCCTTAATACAAGACCCAACCAAACCAAAGACCCTGCAATTAATGCGATTTTTGCTCGGCCCGAGGGAAACATGATTATTAGTAACGATGATTGTTGTTGTCATATCGCTCCGCTCTGCAGTAATTCTATTCTGATGGGGGTCATCGTTTTGCAAATTGAATGCGAAGCCCAATTAACCAATAGAAGATGTCCCTATGCAAAACCACGAAGACCAAGTAGAGACGTCATATAAAGATGTGACAATTTGAAACAGGGTTTTCAAATTATTTGAACATTTAATTTTTGGCAATAAAAGCCTTAGAACAAAGACAAGAAGGACATTCCTACGTGAATAAAACATATTTCCAAAAAAAAAAGTTTTGTTGTGCAGCAAATGATTATGTTGGTTTGATATTTCGTTATGTTACTATCTAAATTACGGTTCATAGAGTTGGGTTTTCTTGCAACTCAAATAAAAACTCTTTAAACACAATTAACTCAAACGTCAATGAAACAATAAATCTAATATAAGAAGTTAACCCATTACTGTTGTGAAGTCAGAATAAAGTCTGGCGCGACGCCACATAATGAGTTTCGGACCAGTACTCCATTTTGTTTTAACAAATATGATTTTGTTGCTGATAAATTCATTGATATGTTTAATACTAACAAACAGTTGTAAACAATAATGAAATTTGATATTTTGCATTGTCTTTCAAACAAGACTTTTTTTATTTTCGAAATAATATTAAATCATTTAATAATGGATTTTAAAATAAAGAATTTATTTGTGAAATCATGTCGAGAAACACGTCTTAGAAGATTACATGAGACAGTGGTGATAACCTTAATGAAACGGAGACATGGTCAAATGTAATCCAATGTTGCTTAGGAATTGGTTGCACATGAATTCGAGTGTCTGAATGGTTGCCATGGGAAAATAACCATACTTTAATCTGATAGAAAACTTTAACATAATATATGGCAAATAAATTTCGTTGCATCATATTATAACATTCAGTCACATATCAAGTGACATAAAGCTCAAGTGTCCTAATTTTTACATTAAGGTATGCTTTTCTTGCACTGAATCCCGGGCTGTTCAATTGGTGCTCAGACAAATAGGGCAATCTCGAAGGCAATTAATTGACGCCGTTGCTTTTAGTTGTCGTACGTAAGTGTCAACATACACCATCATATCCCATTGCTGAATTTTACTCAACGTGACATATCGCTTTGAAGGCAACCTGAATCCTTAACTTGGATCGGGGTACCGTTTTTAAAGGCAATGGATCGGAGGTTGAATTTCGTTGCATTTATATATTACATTCTTACATTTTGTTTTATATGAACCCTCAAATATATTTAGGGGTGATATAGGAACCCTTAAATATAAGGGAGGCGCTTAACCATTCTTTTATATTTATATCTAACCTCTCTTATTCAACTTTTTATTTATTTTATAGTTCAATTATAGATCGATGTATTAAAAACTAAACTATTAATTGCTGCATCGATTGAGTGATTTCGCTTAATAATAGACTTCTATCTATCGTAACTATATTTACATTGAGGGAAATATTTCTGAAAAAGGTAACAAGTATATAGTCTCTATAGGGCTTCTAGACATTAAAACAGTTTGATTTTTTTTTTACACATACAAACTTACATTTTTTACTCCACCGGCTCTATTTTTCCTCTGGGCTTTCTGTACTTTTGCGGCGATTCAAGTAAAGGGGATAGGGAGCCATTCGTGATAATAATTGTAGTCATGGGACGGATCATTCAAACATAAAAACGACAATTTATGGAAACCATGTATGCATTTTATATATGTTTTATGTGTTTTGGGACAGTTCATATTTCACATCACTGCTTTAATATAAATCGGTATTGATTTTTTTTTCAGAATTTTTAGAGAGAGAGCTATTTTCAAAATAACTGGGGTTTCCGGAATGGAATGTGCAAAATCAGATCGGGTCTCTAAAGCTTAATTAAGCAACATTGACATTTGTTACAAAATATAGTGAAGCATTATGGCGCATTTATTGTCATTGTTTGAACCTGTCTGAGCCACATTTAATGAAATAATAATACAATTATTGTAGTGTTGTTTTATCAGATTTTGGATCTTTTTAAATTAAAAACCTCAAAATATCATCTTTTTTATGAAGCAATACTCCACTTAGTGTGGATTCAATCATAGTAGTGTTAAAATCATCTTGCCTAGGAAAAAGTGAGAACTCATATATTCATTACATGTTGTGATATAGCTACACGATTGGATTTCAAATACCAAACATAATACGCAAATTATCTTATCGGGTCAATTCCTAAGTCTTGTTTGAACTTTGGCGAGGTTGTGAACATGTAGCTATGTATAATGTTAAACGAAATCTGAGACTCAGATCAGACGCAGACTGTTTATCTTCGGGATATATACTATTTAGTATATTTAAATTTCAGCAAGTACATTTGATTAATTACAGTTGCCCAATTGTTCAATCACTTTACAAAATATAGCATTCAGTAATACTCTGTGTTATTAAACAATTTATGAAAATTCATGAAAATTGTTCTAGACTTCTACATATTCAATGATTATTCGGTCGACATATCCCTTGAAAGTGCCATATAATTAAGCGGTGTAATTTTTTTTAAAAGGGGTAAATTGCAACAGAGTCAGCATTGAGATAAAAAAGACGAAAGATGTCCTCAAAAGTTAGAATGTCAGCGATTGTAACAAAATGAAGTTATTTGCTCTTATTGTGACCAGACCATAACTGATTATGGAAGACTACTCTACAGCGTCATAATGATCTAAGTGATACTAATAGGTTTTGTTGCTCTTAAATGCGTGCGTAGGCAAAAGTCTAAAGATTAGAATAAACACGTTCTTTAGCTATTTAAACCGTTATATTCCTAATCATACAGACCCAAATGATGATGTTGAAAAACTTTATTCTTTACCTCTTTAACAATATTGGTACAATATATTTAAATGCATAGTTATTAATAAAAATATAAATAATTATTAAATGAGGGCAAATTGCAACGTCTAGTGGCCTAAAACAATGGTTATCGGAGTCCGACCTTTTTCTCTGTCCGATTCAAGTTTTCTTGTATCCAATGATGCATTATTCATATTAACAAATGTACCAAGGTCAAATGGTGGGATACTTTTGGATGCCTCATGCATTTTAATCCGTAGCCCAAGGCACTATCCATCCCCATAGCATTATTCTAATATGCACATTACGATAAGTTCTCTCGTCATGGCTTATGTTCCGTTTCAAGCATGGATAAAGACCATGAGCATCAATCTCTATTGGGTCACCCTTGTGTTTTTTCCTAAAGGATGTGTTTTCAACCAAAATCCATTATTCCTAATTAATACAAGCGTCACTGTACCGATGTAGTAGGCGAATTTAATTTTATATAACACTGCATAAGCATACAATAAATATAGTTTACAGGAGATAAACATTTAGAAAATATCAGTCACTATAATTAATGAATCATTTGTTGTTTCGTATTATGCTATTGAAACGTTTCGAGAGTAATTCCAATAGCCCTTGCAGAATTAGACACTAGAATCTACAATAGTAGGGCCTAGTTTTTTTTTATGAAAAACCAATCACAACCTATTCGTCGCAGAACACATTCTCATACAAATCTTTGTCGCTTCTTTAATGTGTCTGTCAACCTAGAGGCAAAGGCTATTATCAGGAAGAAAGCTCTGTAATTGAGATGATAAAAGCGCGATGTTCTATATAGGCTAGTGTATATTTTTTTTTCGTTCTTGACGGGATTGTGAATTTCCATTTGATAGAAGCATAGACAACTTAAAGCAAATCACGGTATAAAACTAACCTTACCGATTAAACATTTGTTTTAGGAAAGTTGCAAGAAGGAAGACACATATTTGTTCAAATATGCAATTATGAAACATGCAAGCATAAATTATATGTCAGCTTAACAAACGATTCTACTACCGAATAGCGTCAAATCCGAGGAGGGGTTTAATTTCTTGCCACAAGTTAGGCTTTTCCCATCTTTCTTAATTTTAACAAACAGTGATTTACTAAACGCTTTAAAACACAGCGAGTGTTTTCTAGCGTTTTTCGTTTATTTTTCAATAAGGTAAACATTGAAACTCACGAAATGTTTCGTTTAAAAAGCTAGAAGAAGCGTGCCGTGTGGCCTTATTGTCATATGAGCGTTGCATTATAAAGGAAGTGATGTTGTTGTAGGTATTCGTAACGAGATGAGGATTCTAAATTATACATATCAGGACTAAATTACTTTTGTGATATTATCAGTCTTTGATAAGAAAGATAAACTTGACAATAGCATAACGTATGTCTGATTTAAGCAACTCATAACCAATAAGAGTCTAAAGGTGTAGTATTGGTTTCGTTTGATCTTTAAAAACAAGTAATTTTCTTTCAAACTACTTGTTTCCTGGTTTCTTCCATGGTTTCACCCACCATTGCCATGGTAGGAAATATTTTAAACATATATATATAATAACCAAATACATAAATAAAACAAATGGAGCGTTTTGGATTTTCTATCATATTCTGAGAACTCTTTTAATGTTTTTCATGGAGTTTTAATTATAAACATAGTTATCAAGTGGGTGATAGAGTACTATAGAATAGCACAATATATTTTGAATTATATTGGGCCGCGGAATATTATTTCCTTTGCTTATAAAACATGCTATTAATCAGGATACAGGTTAATTTGCGGAAAAATCGTGAGGGTTTGATGTTATTAAGTATATTTAGTGAATACCGGCCTACAAATGAGGCTCAAATCCCGCTTCCTGCACACATCAGTATAATTAAGCAGAATTTTACTCTGGGATTATTTTTCATGGACAATTTCAGCATTAAAAATATTTGTTTGCAAAATGTCAAGCTAGATATAACAAGTCCAATCGCATTCTTATGCGATACAACCGGATGATAAAAAATAACTATATTAAAAAGGGTCCTGCCAAACTATTCTTAAATAGGGTATGAGCCTTAATGAAAACCATGAATTTCCTGCTAACAAAACGTTAATTGAGATGCGCATCTTTTTTTTCTGAGAATCAAGTATTTGTTTTAAATTCCCTCAGCAAGCTGATGCCAGATCAAAGATAAAGGCCGTTCCCGAATGTCAAAAACCTTCTCTGTGAGGTTTACATGCAGATCACGTTCAGTGTAGCGCGGAGGTTAATACAGTTTTCCCTCTTATAGCCTCCACCCCCATTTATACTATTACGTTCACTCGTGATATATAGTAAAATGTTTTTGGGTAAAAATGGAAAGATTGATAGTAAGATATAGCAGACACAAAGCACCCAGTTTAATGTAGAAACATTTGTGTTATTTTTTCGCGTTTGAAACCGCGGCTCTTTCAGTAGAACTTGTTGAGAAAATGACGTTGCGCAAGACTATGGTATTCTATCTATTAAAATCAAATAAATCAAATAAAAATGTTTTACATATCTGATTTAATCATTTCAAGCAATTAGTTTTAATTCGAGCATAACAATGTATCAGCTTATCTTAAAATATGTTATACTTAGAAATTAAAATTTAATAATCGCATCTAAAAAGTAATTGCGTTGTTAGAAGGGAGATCACTTATCAATTATTAGTCTACCAACGGAACGGAGAAGTTTCATGTATCACGATGCAATTTCAATATCTAAACTTAGACTTATGTCAGACAGTGATTAAAAGTTAGTAATTTTAGATGCCAGGAGCATGATTACACCATTTAATAATAAATAAACAAGTAATCGTGATTTTTGGCATTAAAAATCATAGGTGTTCGGGAGATGTAATCAACGGATTTGGGGATCATTTCTTGTAAAACATGATTTGTTTTGAGTTGTAGTTAAACTATCTCTTATATTGATTTGCCATCATCCTTTTGTTGAAAATGGTGTGCTTGTAGCTTTAACCAAACTCCATATTCTTAATGACATATCAATACAGCCAAGTGTTCTGTCGTGTTTCCTTTGGCGCAATTTGTTGAGACCTGGAGAATGATGCCTGCCTTTCTGAAAACCTTCCATGACAAAGCCTTCATTGCTGCATAGCGTCACACTAATGTTTTACTTAATGACCGATGTCGCGAGACAACTAAATGATCTCTTGTCATTTCCTATATAGTTGCTCGAATTTGATGTATTTAGCATATGAACAAAGTGACCTAAAGATATGAAATTGAAAATGAGCAATAAGTGAGCTGTAATCAACTTTGGTATTGAGTAGACATAGCGTCATGAATGTGCCTTGACATTATGAGAAAGACGCAATTCCATATTAAGGTTGGTGAAGATTGACTTTGATTATGATAAAATGGGATGAAATAGGCTGGTTTATCCTAGTTTTTCATACATTGCATGTAACAGTAGAAATGAACTTCATATTGTTACAATTCGCTTAAACGTTACTCGAGAACCCCCCGGCAAAACGCACGACATTGTTCTATGACGTCATTTTTACGTGACAGAAGTCGTGGCGTTAAACGTCTTCGTCATAGTTACATAGTTCCAATGACGTCATGATAACGTCAAAAATGCGTTGAATGTTTAACGTTGACGTTAAGGTTGACGTCACACTATGACTTTCGTGTCATTTATGGCCGTAATATAAGTCAACATCACAAGGACAGTATTTACAAATTTGCTAACGGGCGATTTGTGCCATGGGGGGCGGGGCATTCCGCGTGGAGGGGGGGGGGGGGGATTGTGC
>LQRL01186871.1:81014-93674 GCA_001703475.1 Hydroides elegans
ACGTGATTGATAGGGCTCTTCGCAGTAGGCTCAAACGCTGTATAATTATATATTATTGACATCGATCTCATTTCAAACATCTGTTAAATTAGTAGCCTGTAAGTTTTATGGTTTACCTATTACAAAAATAAAAGTGTAACAAATTAAACTGAACACCTCTTTATAACACTTTATTAATATTTGAAACGTTGAAAGCAGCGTAATTGTAATAGCAAAAGGATAGTATAGGAACCAACGCTCTCAGTTTGCAAGAGAACTCTCGTTTCCGTATCACTCATGAATTGTAACGGTACTGAAACCACATAATCTCCAATATAGCCGACCATATGTCGAGTATCCTCCCTCTTCCATCATATATGGCTTTTGGCGTATAGAGCGCAGTCCTGTCTCGTTGAAAAAAAATAAAGGTGATTAGGCTCTGGAAAAAGTGTGGATATTTTTCCTGGTTCTGGAATTGAAGGTACAGACAGTAGCCATATTTTATATTAAGACCCAAACTGTGTTGTTTCGGGGCATTAAAATTCAGGATCAAAATGTCACTGAATGCGTGCAAATGTTAGGGCGTTTTATTTATATATTTATGTAAGAAATTTTAATATTTCTAAATGCATAAGAATCAATATGATGTATGCTAAATATGTTAATGTCTATATGTGATTTAATGTTTATGAATAATTTAGAAGACATGCAATATTAACATTATAGTATGTTCTGAGCGATGCTTCAACAGTCTGGACCAGGCTATGCTACGACACACGGTGAACCTTAAGGGCAGCGCTGAAACATGTTTTTTTTTTAAATAATTGATATATCTTGTGCATTTTATTATGTAGCTATCGTGTTCAAATATAAGTTTGTCTGAGCAACATTAATTTTCCCATTGATATAATCTAACTGAATTTGGAAAATGACCGATATATAAACATAAATCTGTATTAAATCAATTTATAAATAATAGCTACCGAGAACAATCGTTGCATACTTCTGTCTTTTCATTTAAGGAGTATACTTATTTTTCGTTTATCTCTTTCATGTTCGCATTCTTGTTCTTAGTGCATTATCAGATAGCATCAAATATAATCTTCTTAAATGTAATCACAACAATTTCGTTTTGCGTAAATTGTCTGCAAAAAGGTACAGCACTTCGCTTTCAAGTGCTGTGGTATTTGATTTGATTATGAGATCCTGCATCATTATTTTCTTAGAATATTGTGCTTTATAGAGTTAGGCCTAATAAGTACTGTGTATATGCCGCATAGAGTTTCTTTTGTGGCAATTTTGCAGACAATCAGACACTTAGCGGTGGTTTGACACAAATGCTAAAATGTACTCAGGCTCAACATTCTTACTGCCTCATGAACAGTTTGAAGGGCTCCATGCGATAAAGTGACACAAAGCTAAAGTGCTAAATTGACTTTACGAGGAAACAAGCTTGTTATTTTTTTTCAAATTTGCAGCTTATATGATATTTAGCAAGTGGCCAAATGCTGTATCTGTAATGATCAATCAACTTATTTAAGATAAACGTGTTATCAAACCACACTATGCTATACATTTGGCTAAACATGTGACGTATATGTAACACATATTTGCACGGGGCCCTTATCCACTAGTGCTCTTAATTATGCCACAATCATAGTTGGTAGTTTATTTGCCGAGGCATTTAGTAGAGAGTTAGCTTCTTGCATAAAATATAATCCTACACAAGTCGACTTATTTGAAAACAGTATATAATAAAATTTAATTCAATTATCTTGCTTTTTTATATAAAGGTATTATAGTACAATGCATTACAACTTTGACAATATCCCGTCCAACATGTTTCTGTATAAACAATATAATATAACGAAACATGTCCTTCTTCCACAAAGTTTAAACCTGAATGCATATCTGATAAATATATATACATGTTTAATGTAATTTCAGTTAAAGTCAGTTAAATTGAAAACACAACACATAAGGTGAAAATCACAGGTTTAGTTCATTTAACCATGAACATTTGGGCTAAACATCATTCAGATGCACCAATCACTTTCACTACGAGCTACACGACCCCTTCATTCCCTCAAGATGATGACCCGAATTGCAGACTATTTTTGTTCTTCAAGTAGCAGATAATTAGCTGATTGCTAAGCAAGGAACATGTATCTTTACAGATTGGAATCGACAGAACAATCCGTTAAATCCATGTTGGGGTAAGTCGTTAAATGTGCCGTAAAGCACGGTGTATATCACGTTTCACTTAATAAACGTCGGAACCTCGAGGAAGCAGAACCGGAGAACGAGAATATGATTGGCGTGACGTATTATATTTGATATACTAAGATATCGAATGGCGTCCAAAAAGCAATGCAATGCAATATCATCACAATGTTTACAACATTTGGATTGTGTTGCGTCAACTTCAAAGCAATTGTAAGAAGCCCCCTTCGTTCATATACATTTTTATAAAGCACACATTAAAAGGGTACCATATGACACATTATTTCAACACCTAAAAGCACATTATAAATACAAGCAGCAATAGAATATCCTTTTTAATATAACATACGAAAACAGCTATTATATTTGTTGATTAATTGTGGTTAAAACATTTTAAATATATTTTTTTTGAAATGCTATTAAGTTATCGATTGAAGTCATAATCAAACCATGCTTTGCAATTCAATATTGCTTAAGCGTTCCGAAATAAATGAATGTTTGTACGGTTGCCATATCCGAATTCACACATGGAATACATAATATAATATGAAATGAATCTGACATAAACTATGTTTACTCATAAATGAAACATAAGTCACTTGTCATATGATATAAAGAACGTGGCAAGGCGTCTGTTTTTTTCTGTTTTACATTCAACTATTACCTTCTTGCACTGTAGCTTGGCCTGTTCAAACGCTACTCAGACAGATAGGGCAATCTGGAAGACAATTAATTTACGCCTTTGGTTTAAGTTGTCGTACGAAAGTGTAATCATACACAATCATATCCGATTGCTGCTGGAATATTGCTCAACGCGACATTGCGTTGAAGGTAACCCTAATGCTCAACAAGGGTATGGGTACTTAGTGAAGGCGATGTATCTGAAGTCACATTAAAGTGCTTTTATAGATTTCATGCTTAAATTAACGTATTATGAATACTCACACATACATGCATACATGTAGGTTACACCAAATCACTCTTTTATATCTATATCTAATCACTCATGAATATACTTTTATCTACTCATTTTGTCATAATCATACCTGTTTTGAGAAAAAGCTAGATGCAAATGCACATTTAAACCTTTACATCTTCACTACAAATGGCCCTGTTTTCCCTGTAGGTCTGCTGTGCTTTTGCGGCGATTAAAGTGAAAAGAATAGCCATTCGCGATGATAATTGTAGTCATGGGACGGATCACTCAAACATAAATGCTCATCAATCCAACAATTTATGGAAGCCATGTTTGCATTTTATCCCTATTTTATGTGTTTTGGGACGGTTTAGATTTCGTATAACTAATTTGATTGTAGAATCGTATTTGTTTTATTGCCGTTTCCAATAAACTAGTTTGTCAAAATAAAACAAATATCTCGCTTTTCACCAAAATATAATATTTATTGTAATAGCATGATCTTTCTTGGCCCATGTTGTGTTGCATCTTTATACTGACTATTGTAACTATGTTCTGTTTAATTCATTATTTCATAATAGTATTTGAATGAAAAACAAACACACAATGTCACATCTAACAGCGTTATGTTATAAAGTGATATTACAAAAACCATGGATTCAATCATAATAGTGTTGAATGCATCTCGCGTGAGCATTAACACGGGAAAAGATTATAAAACGTCTATTCATTTCATGATATGATATGACTAAACGGCTGGATTTCAAATACAGAATAGGATACGCGAATAATCTTATCGGGCAATTCCAAAGTCTTGTATGAACTGTACAACAAATATTCTCGGTTGCAATAATACATATAATTTTAAAGTATTTGGTCGATTTTTATCAATCATGTCCAAAATTAAATTCTGTTGAACTTAAAATTGTATCAAATGTAATCGGAGCGGAAAAACTCACATTTGATACATTTTGTTCTAAATACAATGACATTTACTACGGCTTGAATGCTTAAGGCAACAGGGTCCTTCTTTCTTCTTCCGCCCATTTTAATCCACAACTCGAGGCACTGCCTATCCACATACCATTATCATAATATGGACATTACGATAAATCTCATCACGGCTTATGTTCCGTTTTAAGCATAGATAAAGACCATGAGCATCAATCTCAATTGATACACCCTTGTGTTTTTTTCATAAAGGGGGCTATTTTTCCCTAACATCCATTATTCCTAATTAATACAGACGTCACCGTCTAGATGAGGTAGGCGAATTTATATCTTTCTATTTATCAAAACAAAAGTAGTTTTATGATTCATGTATAAATTATTAGTAAGGAAATATCAGTTAACGTAGGTTACAACAAGGACGACACATGTTTTGAAGATGATAAAACATGATCAAAATGTGTTAATATCAATTATTGGGTAACATAATATTGCCGTCCGGGAACCATACGCATTATGACCATATCATCTATGTAATATTATAACTCTAGTAGAAGGAACCAGTTTAGACAATAAGATAATGTAAAGCTCTAAGCGTATTTTAAGCAAAGCATTCACCCAAAGCCATTTTTAGTTTTGTTTAAATGATTTGAAGAGCTAATTAGAAAAAGAGCTACGTCATACGGTATCTATTCAATCTTCAAAACAAGTTTTTTACTTTCAAACTACTTGTTTCCTGGTATTTACCCACCATTACAGTTCCATGAAAGCATTTTAAACACATATATAGAATCAACAAAAATAAATGAAAAATATGAACCGAGTATTGGATCTGTTCATCACATTCCGAGAACCCTTTTAATATTTTATGGAATTTTAATTATAAACATAGTAACCAAGCAGGTAATTGAGTACTATAAAATAACAAAATATATTTTCAATTTTATAGGACCGCGGAATATTATTTTCTTTGCAATTTAAACATGTAATCAATTAAGGTGCGTTCTTGGAAACATCACGAGTGTATAGTGTGATTCAGTGTATTAAGTGAATTTCGACCTACATATATTGCGGCCGCAATAAATGGTGCCCAAATCTCGAGGTATATAAAACCGGATGAATTATTATAACTAAGTCTTAAAAGGCACCTTTTCAGCTGATAATTTATATGAATTCAATCAAAAGGTTATATTAATTTTGCGTTTCAATACAAACATTTTCTTATAAACAAACTGAAAATTGGAAAAAAAATTGCATCTTTTCTGAGAAGTGCGTATTGGTTTTAATTTCAAGGCAAGCTGATGCCTGATCAAATACTAAGGCCGTTCCCTAATGTCAAAAAAAAACCTACTTGCTGCGATTTACATGCAGATCACGCTCAGTGTAGCGCGGGGTTTAATATAGTGTCCTGGTATATCCCCGACCTCCATTTACACTATTACGCTCACTTGTGATTTACAGTTAAAACCATTTTTAACCTTACAACTCAAACGGCTATTCGATACAACCCAAACAAAACGAAACGTAAACGAAACTCTTCAAACGGCTTAACAAACTTTCCAAACGGCTAAGCGCCTCAACGGCTAAGCGCCTAAACGGCTAAACGAAAAGCAATTTCTACTATGGAGAATAGAGGGAAAAGCATGCTGCCATTTCAATATGTCTCTACTATCACTGGAGTTGCATCACACTTCTATTCATGTGAAATATATTTATATTTTTTTTCATAAATCAGTGAAATATATTGCGAATCACATCAACAATATCCAAAACGAATTTAAATTATGCGCGCACAACATTTGTGACACGTCAACTATTTATTATATTATTTATTAGCTGTTTAAGCGGCGAAAAATGAGTGTGAAATATTGTGAGAAATATTGTGTGAAATAACGGCTAAACAGCTAGACGGCTAAACACCAAAACGGCTAAACGCCTAATCACCTAAACGCTAGACGCCTTAACGGTTTAACGCATAAATCTGAAACGCGTTAACGAGAAAACACTAACGCGTACACGAAACTTTTGAAACGAAACAATCGCTATGTATATCGATAAGAACTGTTTTGAACTGAATAGTAAAAAATGTACTTTGGTAAAAATGGAAAGATTGACATCATATAAAGGCGCGGTACTATTTGTGAAACACAAGCGGTTTTTGTCATTCACTCGATAATTAAGTTTTCAGGGTTCATTTAAAATAGTTAATCAGTTTTAAATTAAATATTATTGAAACCCCCAAAAAAGAGATAGCAAAATAAATAAATATAAGATTTGTTTCGGGCTATTAGTATCTCGAATAAGCTAACAAGGCTTCACAAGAACGAGTGCGACTTTTAAAAAATCTAAAATTGTTATTGTGTTGTTAGTAGAGAAATCACTACTCACTAAATAGTCTGCCAAGGGAAGGACTAATTTCATGGTACATGTATTAACGGTGCAATTTCTATTTTTCTATTTGGCACTTCGACTTATTTCCGACAGCGATTTAATTTTAGTAATTTTAGGTGTCAAGCAAAATTACATCATTTACTGCAACTCTACAACTAACCTTTTTTTCTTTTTTTTTTGTACATTTTGGAGATTTTATGAATTGTTTTGGACCCTTTTCTATTCTAAGATGGTTTATTTGAATCTAAAAGGAAACTTTCTCCTATATGGAATTGCTATAGTTCTCGTTGGGATTATGAAACATTGAATGCCGGGCTATGATCAATCAGTAAATGTGGTGTGCCAGTAGCCTTAGTCAAGCTCTATGCTCTAAACTAATGACTGCGACTGGGCTTTAGTCTAAAGTCAAAGTTGCCAGGTGTTACGACGAGTTTCTTTTGAAGCGATTCTTTGAGAATGACATCTGTCCTTCTTGTTGAGTCTTTCATCCTAGCAAATCAAATTCAGAAGCGTTATATGTTATTGCTAGTCTGTAAATACACGGGGCATGACATGAAATAACTATTTATGGCATCTCATAACACAGCTTTCATCTGTGCTTATACCAGCTCTAAAGGCATGCTTAATGTCCGATGGCGACTGACAGTTAAATGCTCTCTTGTCATTTCCTATATAGATGCACGAACTGGATTTATCTAGCACAGGGTCAAAGTGACCCTATAAGAGTCGCGATAATATCAAATTGAAAATGAGAAATGGATCGATTGCATTTAATATTGTATGACGTATTAAGTAGACAATGTCATAAATGAAGTTCGACTATCAAAAATGTGAAATTTCATATTAAGTTGGGTAAATGAAAGATTGACGTTGATGATGCTAAAAGATATGAAATGAATTCATTCATCCTAACCTTTAATACATCCCCTAGTGCAGTATAGCAGTTCTTTTTATTTTTAGCGGTAAACGGTCAAAAGCCCTCCCGGTCAAAAGCCCTCCCGGTCAAAAGCCCTCCCGGCTAAAAACCCTCCCATTTTTGCAAGGTAGGCTAAAGCCCTCCCATTTTAGTAAGGTGAAAATGGAATATATCGCATATAGTATATAATATATTGAAATACTTGTGTATAGCATAGGGTGGGATCCGTGGATTATGTTAATCCCGTTCTGATCGGTCCATTCATTGCGTAGGACCGTGGTTCATTTATGACCGTTATCATCATGCGATAACATGGGGATTAGGAATCAGTGGATTAGCGCACCGGTGTGAACAACGACCATGTATGTTATTGCTTGATTAACACGTTTTGAGTTATGGAAAATATATAAAAAATAATAAAAATAATAATATAATATATTTCATTTTTACCTTGTGTCATTGTTAGTTTATAGATACATATGGCACGATATGAATGAATACCTATTTATGGCATCCCATGCAAGAGCTTTAATCGCTACATAGCTTCATATTATAAGGTTTTGCCTAATGACCGATGGCGACTGACAGCTAAATGCTCTCTTTTTATTTCCCATATAGCTGCTCGGATTGGATTCATCTAGAAATGCGTCATAATGACCTCACAAGAGTCGCCTTAATATCAAATTGAAAATGAGCAATGGGTCAATTGCATTCAATATTGTATGATGTATTAAGTAGACAGTCTCATAAATGTGTCTGGACATGACTATTGGAAAGATGAAATTACTTATTAAGGAGGGTAAATGAAAGATTGACTTTGATGATGCTAAGAAGATATGAAATGCGTTCGTTCACCCTAACCTTTAATTCATCCCCTAGCACAGTATAACATTTCTTTTATTTTCAGTACATGACTATCAGAAGGTCTATCGTGTGCAATTTTGGCAAGCTCTCAGAATCTTAAGGCACAATAGTTTATTTGTTTATTTCCCATATACAATCAACTTCTAAGAAACCCAAAGCTATCTTCTTTCAAACTACTTGTTTCCTGGTATCGTTCATGGTTTCGCCCATCATTATCGTTCTAGGAAACATTTTAAATACTAACAAAGAATCAACATATAAATAAATGAAGCAGATAATTCTTATCTTGGATATGTTTATCACATTCTGAGAGCCCTTTTCAATGTTTTGATAGACCTTTGATTTTTAAAATGATAATCAAGTAGGTTACGGAGTACTAACAAATAACAAAATAAATTTAGAATTTTATTGAACCGCAGAATATTATTTTCTTTGCTATTTCAAACATGCAATTAATTAGGACATTTTCTCGGAAATATCACAAGTGTGTAATGTGAGTGTAATCAGTGGCTATATCCGCCTACATATATTGCTGCCGTAATTGATGGTACTCAAATCTCATTTTGATTTAGCAATAGTAGATTCCTTAGAGAAGCTTTGCTCCGGAACAAATTTAGAAATTGAATAATTGTTTAACACAATAGTTAAGGTTCATATATTTTACCCAGCCGCTTATTTATGAGATACAACCGGCTGAATTATAATAAATACGTCACCTTTTCAGCTGATAACTGATATGAATTTAATCAAAAGGTTAGATGAACACAAATACAAACATTTTCTTATAAACAAACTGAAAATTGTGAAGCGCATCTTTTCTGAGAGGTAAGTATTTGTCTTAATTCCAAGGCAAGCTGATGCGAGATCAAATACTAAGGCCGTTCCTTAATGTAAAAAAACTACTTGCTGAGATTTGCATGCAGATCACGCTCAGTGTAGCGCGGGGGTTAATATAGTTTTGCCGTATAGCCCTGACCTCCATTTATACTATAAGGTTCACTAGTGAAATATAGTAAAATGTTCTTTGGTAAAAATGGAAAGATTAACAGTAAAATTAAGCAGACTATAGGCTCTCGGTTCTATGAGAAAAACGCCAGTATATTTTTTTAATTATATCAATATGTCAATATTTCTTGATTGATTTGAAATGCGTTGATTTAAAATAATTTACCAGTTTGATATTAAACATAATTAAAGTCCCATTAACAAATAGTAAAATAATAATTCAAGCTTGGAAATACACCCTTACGCACTAAGGAAAGCAAGAGCAGAATAACTGTGCTCGTTGGGTTTACTGCATAACAATGATAAAATGAAATTGTTGGAACGATATGGAAGAAATTTCATATTAAGGTTGGTGAATAAAGGATCGACTTTCATGATGCTGAAATGAGATAAAACGAGTTGGGCCATCCTTGCATTTCATGCATTACATAAAACAAAGTAGCCTTTGCAAACAAAACAATCGTTTAGCGTTTATAACCTTTTATCATTGTGTAAATATGATCTTTGCAATCGCTGAATGTCTTATATGCAATCATTGTATTAATTGATATCCTCCAATTAGATCCTTGCGTGCTATTTATGACCTTAAATTTTATCTAACTTGATCTCAGGAAGAAATTGCATTTTGACAGATCACGCCATCATGAGCCCGGTGCAGGCGTCGCCATATAAATATGAAGATGCATATGGCCTTACCCGAGATGAGATATTTTGCATATTGATTAAGCAAATTCACACTGATTAACGTTATAGGGTTTATCTTATTTCCTATCATTGATGTTTTGAATAAAATACTATAACATTTATTACATCTTTACATGAATCCTAAAATATTTTGAGATTCGGTTGCACTTATTACATTGCGATGAAGCAAATTTATTATAACAGAAAAAGTGCATAGAGCAGGCTATGGAATTATTCGCTAATGTACATAAAACATTATTCTGATGGCCAATTTGGAGTATAAAATCGTAGTTTGACTCTTGATACACATTTACTGAATAGATCTTTTTACTGTTATAGCAATAATTAGTCTTAGAATTATCATGCTAGATTCAATCTATCTGTTCCACCTTTAAGATCTATGGGCAAAGAGATCTTTCTAAAGATGATATTGTTTGTTTACTCTCTTTGATGCCTGATTTCTCTCCCATTGTGATAACCTGCAATATTGATGATGACCGACATATGGTGGCAACCAACAATGTTTCTTGATAACTGCTATCTTATCTATGATATTTTCCTGTCAAACGTGATACACAAGCATATCGCATGGATGATTGATTTGGGCTGTCACTTTTATGCGAGAATGTGTGCTGCTTTCTATGTCTTTATAAGTATTTCAGTGTAGGTTTTGATTGAAGTATAAATGTTTAGTTTTCGGTAAAAACGTTGTCCCCAGTTATTGTTTCAAATCGTGATATAGATATATAAGGAGGTCCCTATAAATCTAAACGACCAGAAAAATGATTCACTATCCATCATGCACACTACTTATTTACATTTTATTGACTCAGTTTTGTTGATATTCGTTGTGTTATCATGTGTTTGCTTAATTTGATACATATTCCTTGAATATTTCAATCCATTAGCATATTATATGAGAGGAAAAAAACTTTTGGCGTCAGTGTCTTCTTTTGGGTTCAAGCAACGTAATGTTTTCCTTTATCCCTTTATCTCTTATCCCAAAATAAATGTCACCAGTTCGCATTAGACGGCAATTTTTGTGCACATTTCTGGAAAACGGCCTGTCCTTGTCGTTTTTGGTACAAATATATGCATTTTTAACTAGAGAATGCTCTGACGATTGACGGGATAGTATCTATTGTTAAGTGTAGGACAAACATTTCCTATTCTAACTCACTGTGTTGCCATAACATTTTAGCCTTTTACATATGAGGACCATTGTGTCTTGCCACGCTTTTGATATAATGGAGAAATAACTTACCTGAAAAATCAGAGAATTAAACTTGAATAGAATCTATAATATATGCATTAGGCATTCACGCTAAATCCTTGATTAAATAACTACTTTTTGTCAAGGAATAGAGAGATGGATTGATTAAAGAGTATTCATAATAATGAAACGAACATATGAATTCGCAATTTTAATTTTATACTGAAATAGCTTTTAGAGTATAGTCCCTTCTAAAATATAAACTCTTTCAGAGGTAAATTATTTTTTCGTCGACGTCACAAATATCACAAGGTCTTCCGTCGGCTCTAATTGTTGGGCTTCCGATAGACACGGCACTTATAATAAATAGCGAATAATAGAAAGAGCTAAAAAAAAATAAAACCAGTAGGTTATTGGTGTAAGAAAACCCACAACTGAGGCAGTGTAAACAAATGAATCTAATTTGAAATATTTCGATATTTTTATCATTTTTACTCAGCCAATTAGAGGACAAAACAATATATGTTGTGGCAGATTAAAATGCTAGTAAATAGTATGTTGAGTTTGTTCAAAGAGCACAAACGAAGCATATGATTTTATCAGTTATCTATGAGAGATGCTTGTTTCAGATCTTGTCAACAAACTAGTCTTATTTCAAGGGTTTAAACGATTTTGCCAATATATTAGCCAATATCTAGCCACAAAATAGCCGATAATAGAAATTTTCACATTTGTTTATTTCTCCTGATAAACCATCCCTGAAAAAAACATACAAACAAAAAATAATAAACTGGACTAAATTAACAATAAGGCGCTTACTTTTATAAATAAACCAAATGTGTCCACATAACATTGGCTAGATGTTACACATCTCGGGTTTGTATCTGAAATATACTCCTCTGTTAACTAGTGGAGCGGACCAATGTCACTTTTCTCTGTCGATTGCAACTAAATCGTGGACTCATGTTAAATGATTCAGCCATTCCACAATTTTCAATTTTGCCGTCATCCCGGTAAATGGTGTTATAAAATGAAGTTAAATTTGAAAAACCGTTTGCACTTTTAGATTGGTGCATACAGATAGCTGCACATGTTATTAATCTTGTTAAACATTCTTTGTCATCTTGTTATAGTTAAACTTATCAGTTTAGTATTATTTGTTTTTTATTGCATGGTTGAAGCATTTTACAGGGCATAACCACCTGGTCATTATCTTTTGTGATAATGCCCGGGTGCGTAGTAATTGTATAATTTTTGTTTAAAAAAAGATGGCTATTTCATTTCAATAAAATAAAACTGCCCCTGTCAGGAATTGAACCCGGACCGCCCAGGTGCCGCTTTTGCGCCTGTTGCATATGGGCGCATTCTCTACTCTATTAGCATATTCACGAGTACGTTGTGACAACTGTCTTGGTTGTAAGACACACGCTCGGCCACTCAGTGCTCGGTGAACTTGACCTAGTATTGTAATTGTGACGTCAAAATTCAAATTCTACGTAATGAAATTTTGTTTACTGCAGT
>LQRL01186885.1:5578-20628 GCA_001703475.1 Hydroides elegans
GACGTGAGAATCGGTTACGGTCATATGAAAAGCACCATAAATAAACTTCAAACCTCGATTTAAAGAAAACTGCCATATCGATATAGCTGAAAATTCTATGGAGTCTAGGTATGCTATTAGACAATATCATTTTGAATTTGCAAATCATTCCATTGAAAAATAAATCATTGAGCAATAAAGTTATAAAATATTTTGTCGTCAAATTGAGAATCTATTGCGGTCAGTATCAATCACAGTACACTATTTGACCAATAAGCCTAGCTTATACATAGATTCTATCCATCATGAATATTCAGGATGACACGTGATCAATAAAATCTATGTATAAGTACTATTTTACTAGTAGTATGGTACTTTTATTAAGACTGACCGCAATAGATTCTCAATTCGAACGTTACCATGTTTCATGTTATTGTTACTCAAAGAGTAATTCTTGATAGAAAGGTTTTGTAAATTGAACTTTGTATTGTCTAATAACATACCTAGACTCCATAACATTTTCAGCTATCTTGGTATAGCAGTTTTCTTTTAATTGAGGTTTAAAGTTTATTTATGATGCTTTTCTTATGACCGTAACCGATTCTCACGTCTATACAAGTATTTTTTCTTGAATATGTATGGCTTGCGTGACACATTTCCTTTTTGTGAATGTTGTAAAAACAATTTTAATACATGTATACATGTATATATATGGCTTGAGTAAAACATGTCCTTCATCTATGTAAATGTATCGTGTGTTGTTATACATTTTATATAGGCCTATATTTTTTTGCATTGGAATGGATATTTAACTACGGAAGATAGATCTCAGTTGAGTGCTTTAGATAAAGGTTTAGTGTAGTTTGGTATTAGGTCTAGGAATAGCAACACTCATTGAAACTGCATGCATTTTGACATTTACTTGATACATCGTATATACCTTTCATAGTACTCATTTATTTCTAAAATATATGGTGTGAATAATCATGTACACTGTATATTAATAATCGTTTAAAATTTGGATTAAGTAAATAAAAGGCCAACGACAATCGCCAAATATTGTGAAAATAATAATAATATATTTATTTGACTCATTGTATGTATTTATTTTGAAATTTTACATTATATATGTTTACATTGTTATTTCATTTTTAGAGCATTTAGATTGTATGTAGTCACAATAAATACAAAATATATAAATAGTTATTTTATTGCTTGTAAAAACCGTTAAATATGTATTGCTAAATGTCAAACGTCGTCTTATATAATGCCTGGACAATTAACATCGTGCAGTAAGTATAAAAGGGGACTGCATAGAAGGGATCAAATCTAAATAACTTATTTATATGAGAAATAATTCAAATAAAAACTATAGAAAAATGAGACGGATGACATATAGATGATTAAAACGACTTATTTTAAGCATTGACATATATACACTTGAGCACACAACGTATAACCTCAAAGTTGGGTACATCTATTCTGTATCAGTTTGATGTAAATTCGTTGAGACCTTCGTCACATGTCACATGTGCTGTCTCTAAATTCAATAAGGAATCTGATGAGCATTTGCATTAATAAAACGAAGGGAAAATACTATCGTTTTTTTTATGCAAGAGTATATGAACCACAAAGGATTGAATAATTAAAATAATATTGTCAACCCTTTGCCAATACCTAGTTATCGTTGTTTTTTCGTGAGCCACTTGTTTTATGTTTCTTTTTGTAATTATATACTAAATTGTGTTACATAAACGTTTAGCTTAAGTTATCATTAAAATCGTTGGGCCCATTTCGTATGTTTATAGCTAGACTAGTCCATTTTATAGGTCAATATTTTGCATTTTATGATTTTGTTAGATTGAGCAACATTGAATGATTATTTCACTGAAAAATAAATTTGATGAATTCAAATTTTGGAGGTTAACATATGCCAACAAATAAACTTGAGAAATGATATTTCGGATGCTACTGCACTTATTAATAATACTTTCTGCGGGATTAATTCAACCAAGCTATGTACGTTTCCAAGTATGCAATTTTAATCAGCAAAGATTTTTTTTTTGAATTAACAAATTGTCAAAAAAATATAATTCAAATGTAATGTCCATGTCCATTTTTAGGCGCAGTGACGTTTATACTTGTTTTCGATTTAAGGTTCTATTGAATTGAATCAAATGATAATACATGTACATGAACTGTAATACGAAAAACAAAACCTTTCCATCTAAATTGTTGATGATATCTAAAGACTTGGAAAACAACAATGTATATGCATGAACATCCTTTATACTGTATATTAAACGATATAAAGGGAAACACTGCAGAGCCACAATATGTTGAAATTGCGGAATTTCAAGCATTTGTGTCTGAGATGTCATTGATGTCACAAAAAGTGCAAGATTTAGAAGAAGAAAACAAAATATTGAAGAAATCGATTGAATCGGTCATGATCAAAACACCAGGCAAACATTCAAATGAAACAATGCAATGTAAGTACAAAATGATATCAGAAGCTATCAAGCTCAAATATGATTTAGTTAATTGAAACATGCGATAAGTGAAAGGTTTTTCTTGCAAAGATGTATTCAATGTTGTATCAGTGGCATTTTGTTTAAATTATTTGAATTCTAATAATTTGGTTTTAGGTAAATTAAACCGTCCCTTTCCTTTTCGTATGAATATAAAATAAGCGGGCCAAATTTAACCAAAGTTTATTTTTTTCCTAGTCCTTAATAAAGAAAATCGTATGTTATCTAAAAACAGATACCATAAACTAATAGCTTTGTTCCAACTGTTTGCATTTCAGACCAGTTCAGTTCCTTTGGTTGTCTCTCAGAAGTGATATCTCTGAGCTGCGAGGGAAACAAATCCATTTTCGTGCATAGTGCATATTTTGGTCAATATTTCATTTCTTGCTCCAATGGCTGCTGTTCGCCACATCCAGCGAGAGATTGTGTAGAATCAGTCGAAGATAACCAAATAGAGGTTGGTTTATTTAGCATCTTATCAAAGGTTTGAATCAAAGCATATGTTTTAATTCATGTTTATAAAATAAAGGCTACGTAACGAACTTCGGCGTTTGTTGGCATAGTGACGAATATTCGTTTTTGGACATTTTCAAAAGATGATTGATATGGACGAATAGCTTTGTGTGTGTATGATATTAAGTATAAATTATTATAATTGTTTTAAGAATTCATTCAAAATATCAAACGTTATACGCAAAAACATTTGAATTTGATAAATAAATAAGATGAAAAGCTGTATCTTCTGATCAATAGAATAAATGTTAATAGTCTTTAGATATGCAAGATCTAATTTAGGTATGGCTTGCGCTTAAAGTGGCATGTGATAATAAAACTAGTTGTGAGTATCAATATATGGGATCAGTTATTGACAGCTGCGAAACTGGATATGTCGCTGACTACATGAGTATCTACTATACATGTTTACCAGGTTGGTAGAATATTGTATATCATGTATTATGCAATTTCGAGTTTTGAGTACCGCAGTGTATAGAAACAGTTTGAAATTCCTACTAATTTTGTGAAGCGTTTTTATTAGTCCTGGTTAAACTCCTTATACTTCTCGGTCCTACTATGAAACGTTCTTAAATTATTATAAACTAGGCCAAAGGCACTAACAATACCAGAATCATGCATAAATGAATGATATTCCAGCATATTAAGAGTATTATGCTATTTTAGAATAATGTATATCATGTATTATGCAATTTCGAGTTTTGAGTACCGCAGTGTATAGAAACAGTTTGAAATTCCTACTAATTTTGTGAAGCGTTTTTTTTTTAGTCCTGGTTAAACTCCTTATACTTCTCGGTTCTACTATGAAACGTTCTTAAATAATTATGAACAAGGCCAAAGCCACTAACTTTACCAGAAGCATGTATAAATGAATGATATTCCAGCATATTAAGAGTATTTTGCTATCGATAACATTTTAAATCTAGTAGGATATACAAGCTGATCAGCCTTTAAAATGTCAGTATATTCTGTATTTTTAATAAAGGTAGAATTGTAAATTATCGTTGGAATGGTGGTCCTAACACTATAATGCATGCCTTTATAAGTCTTTCTCATTAACATCAACTCAGTCGCTGCATTAGATCATCATGCTGCATGTTACAACGCATTGCAAAAGACTAATGAGTCATCTAGCCACTGACTGCCTACTTGCTTGAAAACTCAAAACAAATCATCCACCAGTAGATATTTCACAACTCTGTCTTTTTTGCATACGTAGCTATTTTTGCACGCCAAGCAATACATGATGCACTCTTTAAGAAGTTTCTTATTAATCGATATTAGCAACATTTTTTGTAAATATGGCCATTTTTATAAAGGGTACATAATGCAACGCATGAAACGATGCAGCTAAATCCGAATAATACCAGCGTGTAAACACTCTGGTATTAAAACGGATATAAATGTCTCCAATGATTTACATGGCAGGTTGGCTATAAATCACAAAACTGATGAGTCATTTGATCTAAGGTTAACTCGTGAAGTCTTTGATGTTTTTGATTGAATCAATATTTTCTTTCTTTTAAGAGGAAACGGATGGACCAGTAGCTTTCAACGCTTATCACACAGTTGAGAAAAATTACGCGGACTATGCAATTGTTCAATTCGACTCGATGGGCCTAAATGCCGGTGGTCATTTCCAGCTTTCCACAAACGTCTTCATTTGTCCAGAACATGGAATATATGGTTTTAGCTTCAGTTTATATAACACACCAGGAGCGGGAGTTGCATGTAGTGTGAGAAAGGAAGAGGATGGAATTGTTCATGTTTGGTCTGATCACGTAGAGAATTTATATAACGCGGCATCGATTTTCGGGACAGTTGAATGTTTTAAAGGGGAGAGGGTTTATGTTGAGGTTGGTACCAGTAATAACTCAGCGATTCACGGCCATCCGAGGGTCAGCTTCTCCGGTTTTCTTATACATCGATTCGATTAAAAAAGAAAAGTAAATATTACATTATGTTTTATCGTCACAGTGTTATTTTTTCAAACGCCGAATATTTGCTTTTCTGGTTGTCTTATACTCCTTCAATTAAGTAAATTAAGAGGCCAAATAGTTGTAAATTATTCCACCTAAAGCATTTTGGCTATCGATTTAATAGAATATTGAAGGGAATGAAATGTCATTTATTATACCATTTGAGAATCGCTTATTTTCACTAGACAATTATTAACGAAAAACAAATAAAAATATGCTTAATTTAGATTATTAAAACACTGTGATGTCGAAATTTGACTTTAATTGCAAAAAAAATGTCAAAATTTGTGGTTTGATTGGAAGTAGATGCTACAAAACCAACGATTCCTTTTGCTCATATTTTATTTACTTCATTGTACAATTTCTTTTCTCGTTTTAAGTGTAAGTCAGATAGCAATGTCAACAGAAACAAACACATTGACTATAAGGACATTCTATATATAACATATCAAATAGCATAATACAATCAACCCATATCGATACACATCGTGTATTACTTGCTATATCAACACATCGTGTATGACATATATCTTATTTACATATCAACATATTAAATAACATATCAACACATTGTGAACTACATGTTTTAAGAAACGTAATTCACACCTTTTATACAAATTAAATGAGACAACGTGTGTATCATTTTCTTTATACTATAATATAACTATAATATGTTATATGTAACAGGCTGTTATATATAACAGGTTGTGTATCAACAAATCTTATTTACACATTAGTTGCTACATATTTTAAAACATGTACAAATTACATAAATTTGTATTCATGCATGGGAACCGATGACTATTACCAGCTAGATCACAGACTACAGTCAACTTTCTACATATCAATCCCTATAAACTACAATACCAAGTAATTTTATTTTCACACTGTATATTAAATTGTTAACATAGGCGCTAAACATGGAATAATGCAAACAAGTTTCTGACACCCATGCCACTTTTCCATGATATTTTGCGATAACATTATCGCATATTATCGCAATATATCGCGTTCGAAGTATCGTGATATATCGCTATATACAGTTGCGTTACACCGGCATCCCGCTGTACGTTTAAATAACCTATTTCAATAATTATATATTTTGAAATGTTATGTATATAATTTATGATTATAACAATTATAAATTCAAAATGCTGCTATGTGTAAACAATATTGTCATTAATATGTTATAATGCTTTCCTATCATTGCTCTTATTTAACCCTTAGCTAAATGTAAGTATATGTATCCTCAAGTACTTTGAATAAAATGAATAAATACATGTCTCTCAGTAAGTATTTTCAGGACTATCTGTTAGCGAACATTAATGTCCCGCCATTCGAAGCTCGTTAACAGTAAACTTGAGAATCATATCGCGATGGACAAAATCAAACAGTGAGTCAATTGAAAAAATAGTATAAGTATCTTGTACTATAACGTTTTTTTTATATCACAAACTTAAAATATTGCACTTAAATGAGTTAAACAAAACTATATACAGTAATAGACGACTCAATGCTTTCAAAGTTTCATTGTCCCCAATTATACAAAACACCCCCAACAATACAAACCATCGTCAACTAATGAAAACAACGATTAAGCAATCTCTAAATAAAAATAAACCTATTCTAAATACAACCTTGGCAACATATTTCTTATATCACATTCACTTTTTCATTAATTATTCTTAATGGCAAAGGAGATATTCTCAAACAACAATTCCAGAGCCGACAAATATTCATATTTAAGTATGTTTTCATCGGTATATTAGTATGCTTAGAAGAAAGTAAAAAAAAAAGTGTAAATATCTGAAAAATGATTATGTAAATATAGAAAATCAGTAGTATTTAACAAGTATACGTGAGATGGAAAAGAGGATAGCAGGATAGAAGGATTCGTATTTTGAGAATAATTTTTCAAAATTGCATTCTTTAAAGTTAAGGTCAAACACAAAAACATCTTCCATAGAAAGAGACTGAAAATCGTTGTTAAATTTAGGAACATAAAACCAAAAGTTAACATCAAACGACCACATGAATATATTTCCAAGACCACTTATATTTTTAAAACACAATTTTGTTTGCAAATCATTACATAATTGATCCAATTACAGATTGATGATATATTTGTGTATCTATTGACTAATAACAAGTGCTGTGAATTTCTTAAACATTTAAAATACCATGAAATTCAAATTCAATTTATTGTGTTTCATCTAACGGCTAAACAGATATGACAATAAATCTAGTTTTCATTTCAAAGAATTATGATGCCAGTTGATAGATGTTTTTTATTTTATCGTATGATTCGGTCAAACCAAAACTCCAAATCTTCACACAGAAATATCACATTTTGTTTTGTTTACACCAATGACCTCTCTGCAAGTAAGCATTGATAACCGCAACACATAATTGGACTCCTAAGACGTAATCCATCTAACTAATGTGTTTCTTGAAACGAACTTACAACTTTTGAATGATCTACGAAAAAAGATGAGTCGACTTAACAAAATGTTGTGCGCGAACTCTTAAATGATTAATTATAACCTAACGTCGCGAAGTGCAATTTTCTGACTGAAAACAATTCACGATCCTCTTAGCACCGACCTCCTTGCACAGAAGCCCTTCAACACTCACTTAAATACACTGCTTATATAGGCACGCTTATACATGTATAAGCACCAGTCTTATATTCGTACCCTGCTTAATGGTAATCGTTTTATTGGGTCATGGGCTACCACCATGTGATTTCTCCGTCCCACACTAGCGCACCAGAAAGCTGCTTATATGGTCACGCTGGTATAGGCATGCTTATATAAGCACCATTCACCTATGGGTATCCCACTTAATTGTAATCGTTGTTTTAAGCCGTAGGCTAACATCGCGTTATTTCCCCGCGAAGCACTAGCACACCGCAATGCAGCTTTTGAAATCATGCTTATATAAGCATGCTTATATAAGCATGCTTATATCAGCATCAATCATCTATCTGTTTCATGTTATTTCGTTGGCTAACACCACGTTACTTCGTCGATGCACGAATCTGCTTATAAAGGCATGCTTATATAGGCATGCTTATATAAGCACCAAATCACCTATTCGTATCCTGCCTCGTTGTTATGGTGATTTTTGGCCGAGGGCTAGCACCACGTGACTTTGCCGCACCCGCACTCGCACACCTGGGATCCAACACCGTGTTCCCCTTCTCACTTAAAACCACACCCCCAGTGGGGTCCACCACGCCCACCGCCCCACCAATTCCACCACCACCGCCCGCCACACCACGGCCAGGCATGGATAGTGTCTTGCGCACGGATTTCTTTGATGATGCCGCCTTGAGTTTGATTTGACTGGGCAAACTGAAGCATGATTTGCGCAGGAAGAAGCGCGCGTTTCCCGAGGCAGCGCGCACGTTGCCTGATCGCATCATGTCTTCGAGGTGCGAGGCGTAGCCACCCGTTAGGATCTGTTTTTGGGAATAAAATTTATGTCAAAATGTTTCATTATGATATAGGTAGCCATTTTCTTCGACTTTATTTTAATATATTCTTTTTATGTGATCCATACAGCCTCAAATCAATATAGGTCAAGTAAGATATGAAATATGTATCAATCTGCTATAATCTTAAAAATCACCATTCTATTTTTTCATTTCTGTATTACACTTTGTGCTTTCTAGATACATTTTCTAAATGTCTTCATTATTTTCTATCGAATTATAAAATGTTTTATGTTATTCGCTTAATATATTTCTTTTTTTGGTTATAACTTACAATGGCCTCCTTATACTGCTTCCTGGAGGCCTTGCCGACAACAAAGATCTGTTCTGGTTTCATGTCCAGCTGCTTGTACACCCAGATATCCTTAGCCGAGCCATAGGCTGCTTTTAACTTGATGTCGGCCTAGAAAATAGATTCAATAACATTTGAATGGTATTAAGTATGTTTTTTTTTACTTGATTTCGGCCTAGAAATATAAATTCAAAATATATAAATTGTATAAACATAAGAAATATGAGAAGTATATTAAATGTTAGTACAATTTCTTTGGTTTGATTTCTAGCCAATGCATTGTTTTGTTTTCAAATAAATACAATTTAGCCTTATCAGTGATAAATTTCGATTCATCATTCTTGATATCATTAAATAATTATAAGTAGGTTAAACATGAGATCGTGAAATGAAAATGATAAGCGTTGACTAATGAACCACGTTTTATCAAATTTACCGAAATACATGTGTATCTATTAATTTATTCTGTTTACCTCTTGTTTAACGTGTTTGAGAAAATACAGTTTCCGATTGATGGGATCAAACCCATTTACACAATAAACCATACATTTGATCATTACCCTTAAAAATACCGAAAATAAATAAAACCTTAAACTTAGACAATTTCGATGTTCATACCTCCTGTTTGACGTGTTTAAGGAACTGCAATTTCTGGTTGATCGGATCGGCACTGAGTCCGTCCATAAAAGCGACCATACCATGTGGGAAGTTGTGTTGGGCGAGCCACGCGATGACCTTTTTATGTTGCATGTCGGGCCGGGCCGTGACGTAGAGGAGCATATAACCAAGCTCCTGCCAGTGTCTGAAAAGAAAAATATTAAACTTGATTAAAGAGTTGAGGCTTTATAGGGAAGGGATATACATTGTGATACTGATATGTTGAGAAGGGGGAGGGGGTGCGGGGAAAGAGGCAAGCGGTATTTTCAAAGCTAGCTTACGGCATAAACAATCGACCGATGCGGAACTTCTATACCAAAAAGGAGTCCCTCTCAAATACAATTCCCCTAAGCAGAAAGAACAACCCAATTTGATTTGTCAATCCGCTACTCCCTGCCTACCTCGCCCCTCCCTTCCTATATCCTTCTCACCCTCTACCCTCCCTCCCTCGCTCACTCAACCCGTCGCACCCTCGCTCCCTCCCTCCCCCTCTATCCCCTCCCTCCCTTACTCACCGTACACAGTCGACCGCTGCCGGCCTCACTTTAGGATCCGACCCCATGATTGACACACTGGCCGTAAAAGAGCCGTCGATGCTGAAGACGACTGCTTCCGTTTTGGCCGGAAGGACGGCAAGGTAAAGGTCTGCGCTCGTGTGGTCGCCCCGTACTACGAGTTTGACGGGGTACATGCCTTGAGGGAGGCGCCTGAAAACGGGTACAATCAAAAAGATGTTTAGAAATATACATGCACATGTAGATGTGTGTAAGCCTGAGAGAAAGAAAGAAAAAGAAAGAAAGAGATAGAGAGAGAAGGAGAAGAGAGAAATTGAAAGAGAGAGAGAGGGAGAGAGAGAGAGAGAGAGAAGAGAGAGAGAGAGTGCACGCAAAGCATATCTGTCTTTAGTTAATTAGGTCGACCCATACTACACTGTATCTGTCGTCTCAGAAAATGTTAAATATTTAATGTCTAAAAACCGGCATCTATTACGCCTGGTTTGACTGAAAATGAGTAGTTCAAGTCAATTTTTTTGTGCATTTGTTCTTACTTCTCTGCAGGGAAGGTCAAGTTTAGCCGATCTGCAAATATCCTTCGTCTCAGGAAATGTTTCACGTTTAAGTGGAGTATTTTTAAGTATAATGGTACTTACTTTTCTGAGGGGAAGGTGAAGTTGAGCCGACCCGCGCTATCCGTCGACTCTGTGCCGTGATAAGTCCACTCTCCCGTCGGTGGATTGCGCATCACGTGGATATCAACCTGATTTCATCAAGAAATACAACAATGCCCATTCTATAAGATTTGCTCTCAATTATGCACTTATGAAGAATATCAGGTAGTGGAAAATAAGAAATACCAGGAATTGAAGGTATCCGTGGAACATTGCGTTAAATGCCAAATTGATGTTTTGAGGATGTGTGATTTATTTTTAAATCGGTTAATCAAAAAAAGGATTGGTAAGTTGATAAGCACTATCTTTTCAAATTACATTTACATTGATTTCATCCGTCAGGTTCAGTATATTATATGCATATTCAGTAATATTACATTTTACAATACTAGCAGCGCAACATGATTAGTCTACTTCACACATCGTTCGGCGGAGCCCTTAAATCATAAGCCAGCATACCGATAATACAACATATATCTTTGCCAAAATTTTTCAATTCAAGTCTAAATGCATACCTTTTCGCCATTAAGTGACACCATATCAAGTGGTCCATACATGAACTTTGCTGAGATCACTTGGTCTTTGTCTTCTAATACCACCACGTCATTGGCTCGGTGATTTGGCGCCAAATTCTGTAGAACAAAAAATAAAGACGAGTTAGGAAAAGAATATTATAAGTACAAACAATAGCACCTCGTTAAACTGAACACAACGGGACCGACGAAAACAGATCGGTTTATCCGAAACGAAATGAGACTGGTTCGGTGAACGGAATAATTCAGCTGTTTCCTGTTCGGTGTAACGAGATGCCACTATACGATAAATACTTTATTGCATATTTGATATATTTTCTGGTGATGAAATAATCGTTGAATATACTGCAATAGTGTTAAACGATCAATATACAAAGCTGAAAACAGCTAAGGATGAGAAAAACCTTGCTTCCTCTCTTTTTCAAACTCAGCCTACATGTACTCAGGGCCAATTTCGCAGCCTGAGCTTAGACAAGATTCCCGTGTGTTATAACATTGAAACCAAGTCTAGACTTAAGCTGTGAAAATGGCCCTTGACCTTTTATGATTTAAATGCAAAGCTCTAAAAACGCAAACACACGAACAACAACTAAAACAAGAGCCAATAGTTTGATAATTATGTCATTTGGTACCCCGGACTAGATATTCCTTAAATAAAGAGCATGCGACCTTTGAACTTTTAATTTAGTTTGTTTGAAATAATTCTCAAACCGATCCAATAATTTTCATAATTGCCCTAAACATAAGCTTAAACCAAATAAAATATACAGATCATATGGGTTTTACGCAAGAAATATACCGCACCACAAGGGAAATCTACATGTGATTTCCGTTTGAACTCACGATCTGGGATAAATAATGAAGTATCTAAAAAAAAACAAATATCATACTCTTTTATAGAGATTATCAAATATAATTAATTGAAGGTAGACTGTGCAGGGCTTTGTTTATAATTTCCATTAAAGCCTTACTTATTAGGGTTTTAGCTTAAAGAATATGTACACTTCTGTATGGTAAGTCATCATTTGCTTCAATTGCACACCGTGTATGTACATTAAAGTAAATAACCGTTTTCAATATCGCGAGGGCGCTTTTTTTAAAAATCAAGTGTAATAGTCAACAGAAAAAAACTATATTAAGTTAATATTAAATTATTTCAATAAACTATTTATTCAATCAGAAACAGATAAGTAATATATTTCAGGTTTTCTAACTTTAGGTTATATAATCTATAGTTAATAACCAGTACACAATGTATTTGTTTAACGATCACTCAACCTTTATAACCAAGACCAAAAGCACTTCTTAACATTTAAAGCGAATTTGTAATAACTTGAAAACGTAACGTCTTTGAGAAAAATCAACAAAACTCAATTGAAAAATGCACTAACTTAACGCAGTATTTTACATTAAACAACACAATGCCAATACAAAAATATCTTTAATTTGTTCGCCTTGTTGTCGTATGAGAAAACTTTTTTTTCATTGTTGTAAATGAAAGTAATTAATGCCCACATTATCTCTAAATATTCCAATAAGTCACTGATTCGAAATATAAACAAAAGAAGCAAAGGCTTAAGCAATAACATAAATCTGCAATATAAAAAGATATGAAGGGAAATGTGGTTAAAAGAAATCTGTCCATATAGCGCAGCTGTTAGACACACTTTGTTGCAATAAAAACTAAAAACAAAAGGACTAATTCCAACAAGATAATCATGTTTTAACGAATAAAAATCAAATTTGGAATAATGTTTAGTTTTTTGCTTTTATCTCACTTTCCGAAAATTGTATATTCATTAAAATGGAATAACTTAGGCAAGAGGCTTAATTAATGGTTGTTATTGTTTTTATTCATTTTTTTATTACATTCAAATTTCATTGGTTCGAATATGATTAACCAATGTTCAATACTTTTCAATACAAAGCATTGTTGGAATTAACCTTCTTTTCAATGCACCCACTCCATGTGCAAAAAAAACTTGGGAACTATTTTTTTTCTTCAGGTGGAGGGATTTGTTATCTTTATACTTACAGCGCTAACGGGTAACACTTTACTAGCTGCTCTCTGAATACACGGGAATAACACATAAACCACACAAGCAAAGAACTATTTTCTTGAAACAACGTAAGAAATATATGTATCTATAATAAACAATATCAAAATTAAACGGGAAAGCAAAGTATGGGTAGAAACATAACGATTTTTGTCAGATGCACGAGTTCGGTAAACTTCAAAAGCGCGAAATAAACAAGATGAATTTAATTTTATCGATGAACAAAATGTGAAAAAAAACACCCCCCCCCCTCGAAAATAAAAAATCTGGTCACAATAAATACTTATGAAAGTCATGAATATTAGAATCAGTGGGCATTTTCTGAATTTAACACCCATGCATGTTTACAAACATATGCTAAACTGTAGCCTAATTTACATAAGCTAGATTTCATACATATATAAAGAAGAAAATGAATCAACATAAATGATAAAACACAATTTCTAGCCCCGACCAAAAAGCATTCAATTTACATTGGCGTCAAATAGCAAACACATATTTACATAGCCTAACAAATGGTAAACATTACATTAATTCTTACAAATTGCTATAAAAATATAGTCTAATTTTGCCATTTACTTAGGCTTTAACGATCATGTCATAGCATGCAACTTATTTTTCCCCAAATGGAATTAACACGAATTTCATCGTATCGCGTAATAAATACTTTTATGCAAATGGGGCTCAAAATATGAAAATTGCATAACCTAATTATGCAAATGAGATTGAATATGAAAATGAGACGAAAGTTGTAAATCACATATTGCCACTCAACCATAGTTTCAGAATGGTTCATATCTGTTCCGTTTATGCGATTAGCACCAGGTATACCCTAATTATTTCAATTTAGATGCAAATAAGATTGAATATTCATATTAGATTGAATATGTAAATGAGATTTAATATGCAAATGAATGCAAATCATTCATCTTACTCACCCTTAGTTTCATAGTGGTTCGTCTCCGCTGCCATCGCTCTCTCGGTTGACTAGGCGTGAACACACCGGAAGCTCCCAATACATCACCTCGCTCTACTTGGTCCTGGCGTACAACCTGTAAAAACATATCAAAGTGCCATTAGTAAAGAAACAAATGAAATTGAAATTTGCTTTTATAGCAGTCTAGACGTGCTTTTACTTTCTCCCAACTGTCTCAAAATAAATGCAGCGGCGTTTTTCGATTCCCAGAAGCTAGAATCCGATTAAGTTTGCATATTGTGCACCTTATTGCTTTAATAAGCAATATTAAAGATGTATACTTGCTTATATAAGCAGCTTACGCATATTCTAATCTCTCTCATACCTGATTCAAGATAAAAGGAGCTCGAATGTACATGTGTAATAAATAGTTTTTTTTTACATTTGAAACGTAGAGCATTTTGCTTATATACGCTATATGGGATTTTTAAAAAATTATCTCTCTAACCTGTCTAAGAATTAATATCTTGAGCATACTCTATTCTATTATATCCATCACCTGTCTAAGAATAAATGCAGCTGCGTCCTTGGACTCCCAGAAGCTCGAATGTAGTAAATATGGAACTGCGTTCTGTGGCAGGTTGATCACGGCTTCGGGGCTGTAGAGCGCAAAATCAAGGCGCTTCGTGCCCCACCACCGATTCGTTACTGCAATGAGATAAGAAACATTTACATGTGTACATTATAAATATACACTAGGCCCTTAAATTCACTGAAAACGTCAACATATTCAAAGTTGAGTAAGTAGTAAACAAATCATGTCCGAACCGTTGAACGGAAACATTTATATTGTTGATCCCAAAACTAACCCCCCCCCCCTTTAAACACCCCTCCCCCCATTGCCCTGACCATTGACCATTTAACCAAAC
>LQRL01186890.1:14102-37078 GCA_001703475.1 Hydroides elegans
CTCGTCTCCCGGAGGCTTTCCGGCCTAATGGAATTTTTGGCTTTTCTGACTTCCTCCTTAAGGATTATAGTACCTTCTTTATTGGCCATTTGCGGAATTTCTCTTCTATCATCTTTGAAAAAGCTTTTCTACATACTCTCTTACATCTCTCTTGGATGTCTTGCTGATCGAATAACACCCATCAATCTTTATTTGTAATGCAGCTGTTTCTTACTCTTCTCCTATTTGTCCCAGTGACTTCTTTGAATTTTTTATACATTTGTCTTGTTTTATGCTGTGCTTCAAGCTCTTCTATTTCGGCACAATTTTTGCTGATCCATTTTCTTTTGCGTTTTCTTTTGCTTCTTTTGTTTAACTATGTCACTATATTTTGACAGTTCCAAGTTGAATAATAATGTTATCTCTGTGTTCAGATGAGCTCGGAAAAGCGGGACAGCGATGGCGACGAGGACGAGGAGGCCAGCGAGATGAAAGCGGCCTACAGCATCGAGGATATGCTCGATATATTGACGGACAGCGAGTCAGAAGAGGCATTTGTCGACACGGTTGAAGAGGCAGCCAAGCTGGAATCCAAGAATGGTCAGGAGAAAGACGAAGGTATGGAAATCACTTCTGATTTGACCGATTTCAGTGGGATCTGTAATGGTATCTTCTTTATTTAATATGAAGAGCCAACTAATCCAAAATATGATTTGGAGACTTAACAGGTGTAAAAAAGAAAATGAAGGGACACATGATTTTATAAATGGTATTTGTGTGGTAAAGTGGCTCATCAGTTTTACATTTTTCTTCAAAATAAAACGTTTTATCCCATTTAACAAACCTATTTTTAATATGTTTCCTCTTAAATTTTGAAGAGTTTTCAATGAACCACATAAAATCTCCCGAGACATTTTATTATAAATACCCTGTTCAGGGTATTAATACGAGACCTACTATTTAAATAAAATAAACTAACCCCAAAGCAAAGTTTCCTAATTATTTTTAACTCTCAAATCGGCTTCCCGACTCCGTTTTTTAATCTTTTGTTACTTAGGCTTAACACTGACCAAAGTTGTCGATTTTCACGTTTTTCATGTAGAATTCATGACAATTTCCATTAAAATCGACCTCTCGTCTAAGCAATTATAGTGGTTCATTCATTACTCTTTTTACTGGCACGGTATCTTTTCGAGATCTTGATTTAATTGTTCTATGTATATATTTTTCTTCAAAAGGGAGTGTGAATGTATCTGGTTGCAACATAGGAGATCAAGGCTCTTCGGCAAACTGTGATTCAGTTTCAAATAACAGATCAGAGAATGCGTCTTCCGCAGACAACTGTGATACCGAATCAAAGTTGGTCACAAATCAATCATCAACTTTGGAAAATGGTGCAAAAAATGAACAGATACCTCAGAGACCAGGATCCCTCAATAAGTCCCGTGAAGGCTCTCAGAATTCAGTGAATAGTTCCACATCGCTCAAAATATCATCAGACATAGGCGGGCGATTCCACGTAGACGGCACTACTTTTTCCTCACCGGAAAATGAAGAAGCCCCTCCTTTGCCCAGCTCGCCCCCTCCCTTGGAATCCAATCAGTCTCCGAAGCCGGCGTCTACCCCTGACGACTCAGTCACCGCTGCCTCCAAAGGGGGCAATGACTGTGTGGATCAGGATAACTCGGTGTTTTACGAGAACGTGGGCGGTGATTCAGGTGAGAAAGGCGCATGCGTGAATGTAGGTGCATGTACACCAACACCGTCATCTGCTGTGTGTAGTGCTTCTTGTAGTAGTGTGCGTCGTAGTGTTGATGTTGTGTCGCCCATTCAGCAGCAGCCTAAGGCCGTTTCACCCAAGATCGCAGCAGCTGCATCCATGTTCCAGGGATTGGATAAAGAAAAGGCAAATAACCGCCCTGCTCCGTCTAAGATTAAAACATCCGATTCATCTGGTGGTATCACAGAGAATCCAAAGTGTGCAACTGTCTCGCAGTCAACTGGCAAACAGTTAGGATCTACCGCTGTCGAGCCAACGGAATCCACAACTCCTAACACGAAACCAGGCTTTGCTACTAACTTTACATGCTCTACGCCTATTAACACTTTCAGTAACACGCTTCCAACGCTTAACTGTTCCGTTTCAGACAACTGCGAACCAACCGATTCGAAACCGAACGATTCCACTTTTCCGCTTGATACATCGATCACAAATGAATCATTCAAGACGCAAGCGGTGGCGGGGACGGATCCCTTTGCCAACCTTAAACGCATCGATAGCATCAAATCGGATGGATCACCTTTGAGAAAACCAGTGAAGCCTAATGTTCCGCAAATCATTGTCAACACTCCACAAGGATCCTCAAAGACAGAATTCGACCCGATAGCCGAAGAAAAATTGAACGTTTCATCAGCGACTAGTGGAAAAGCTTTTGAATCGGACAAAAAGCTAGCGCAACCAGATTTCGACACACCACAGGCCGAATCCAAACCAACCCAATTCGATGCCGGATCTTTTGAACTCATACAAGATGTATACGAAGAGTTGAGTAAATGGGGAAACGGGACCTCTGCGAGCAACGACCCATGGACACCCAGCAACCAAGCGAATCAAGACCGCAAGAATGAATTTGAAGAAAGCTTTAAGACATCCGACACCCTGGGCGCGAGTTACGAAGGTGGTTTGAGCAGCACTTGGGAGCAATCGTACGGAGATGGCGACAACCAAACGAGCGCGGTGTTGCATTTGCAATCGACAGATGACCCGATTGGAGCGAGTTACGAAGGCGGGCTGAGCAGCACATGGGAACAGTCTTTTGGTGACGGGATCGATCCACCAACGGCTAGTGTGACTGGTATGCTGCTTATGAATGGCAGGGCTCGAAAATCAGATGTGTCCGGTGGTCTGTGACAAACAACAGTTTGATTTTTTTTTTCGAAAAAAAAAAACTTAAAGAATAAGATTCGTATAATGAGTAGATAGTGGAAATGCAATGTATATATTTAGATATTTTGAGTAAATTTGGATAAACATCTGCTGACATATGACCACAAGGCAAATTATAAGAGTTTCGAGCCCTGTTTCATGTAGCTTTGCATTACAATAATATATGATGACAGGGGTGTACCTTAACCGAAAATTGACGGTCTTGCGCGACCGTCAGCCAAAACGACACCCGCGTGGACAAAATGATAGTCGCACGATATTTAAACTTTAAGATAACATCTTCTTAAATTCGAGCGCCGATGGCGCGAGCAAATTTTTTCATGTGTCTAAAAAGAAAGGTTTCTGCACAATGTGTTTTTCTATCAAAATGAGATTCGCACTAGCGCGAGCGTCGTCTAAAACGACACGGTCGCATATGTGACCGTGCGACCGCTAAGGTGCACCCCTGTGATGACTTTATTCGCCATGAACTACCTAATGAAATTTGATTATCTATTGCCGATAATAGGTCAAATTTCCAACACAACAAAAATAGTTTCGAAAATAATTTGTCAAAATTTATCCTTTTTATCAGGTTAATTTATTACTTCAGGGTGAGGAATTGGCGTCTAATGGTTCGTATCATAATTAATTAATCTTGGACATATTAGTGCACAAGGAACTTAATATACTAGCTAGTATCTTAAGGAGATGGTTATATGTATATTTTGCTACATGTTTTTTTTTGGTTACTACGATTTGGTATCTTTTAGTTTTTCGTTTTCGTGTGTTATTTTTTAGGCTTAGAATCTATCTTAGTTTTTCATTTGTGTTCTTTATTTTATAATGTTTGATCTATTACTAGTTAGGCTTTTATTAAACATGAAAAATAAACGTTTCATCTGTTCTTCTTATTAGAAATACATGTAATGACAAAAAATTCTATGTAATTTTCACATTTATTTACAAATCGCCATCTCAATACACTAATCGTGTCTACTTTCCCAATCTTAAATATGAAATGTATGTATGTATAAAATTCATAATTTTGTCCATGTATATGATTGAATCAGAGGTGGAATTATAAAGGTAATCCTTCCATGTTATCAATTGATAGTTACACATATGCAAGTGAAGAATTACAATATTTTGTAATCTTTAGCTTTTGTTTGACTGCAGTACGACAAAACATTCCTTTCACCATTTCAAAATCGTCCATTGATTTATAGAAGGCCATGCCTCCCCAGACCCCTCTCCGCAACAAGAAATCTACGAGAACGTGCGCCTCCCTGGTGCGACTCTCCGTAGCACCGACACAGCCGACGTGGACGGGTGGAGCAGCGACGAATTCGAGACATACGAGCCCAGTCCCGAGAACACCCTGGAGATCGAGGCACCCGCGTCTGCCAATGCGGAAAAGGTGGCGGTGGCGTCTAAGCCAGGGAGGCCGGTGGTGGTGCGCTTGCCTGGATCTGCACAGAAGGCGCGTGGGTCAAGATCGTCTATATCGCCAGATATTCAGGTAACGTTTGGGTTGGTAAGCAGGGGCAAACGGATTTGTTTAAAAGGTGGTTTATGTTCCAAATGAAATGCGTTTCATGATAATACTAATGAAAAATAAATTATGTTTTAGTGCTTTTTGTCTTATTCCGCTCATGCCGCGTTGAATATCCATTAATTTGGTTTGCAAAGTTATGTCAAAATCTTGGCTTCAGAATTGAATAAATAACCGGTTGGTACATCTTCCTACCATTATGTAATCGTTGTTATAGATTACTATACTATAAATATGGCTTTTGAATTTTACAAATTCTCAAAAATTATGATTGCTTCGATCAGGTCTATATCACCTTCACACATGTATTATCCAACAAAAAGGTCTTTATAGATAAAACACACATGATACCCTATCTATAGATTATACCTCCTTGTATTAATGACGTAATTACATGAACTCAATCATTTTATTAGGAACGCCAACAGAAGGTAAACAAAAATTATGATTATCGTAAATTAGTCACATTGTTGGTCTTGCATTAAAAATCAAAACAAATCTGGAACCACAGTCGTTTTATTTGTTTCTTGTTTTTGCCCCTATGATTTTGAAAAATCAAAATATAATTTTAACAGTCAGTTTATAATTGTACATAATGAATGAGAAACATACGATCAGTTTGTATTGTGATTTATTTTTCTATCATTTTGTTTTGTTGAATTTCAAAATTAGTTCAACTTGTAGTTTCAATTTTATTAGGGAAACAGTTTGTTGGTTGTTGGTCTTTTGAGCACTCGTGTATATAACTCAGAGCGCTTCACACTGAGCCGTTGTTTCACTGAATAAGCAGCAATTCATTCGATAAACAAACATACAAAAAATAACACGAATCAACACTTCCACAAAAGCATGACTCAAAAATAACTATGGAAACATCTGGATATTTTTTTTAATGACCTGTTTGCTCTGATAGCTGCTGCTGTAACATAAGTGTGCCGTTTTAACATGTTCCTCTTGTGTATCGATAAGCCCTGATAACATTTAGATATAGATGTACAGACAGTGCAAATCATATTGATGTTTATAAGTTAGCCGCGGGGACATTCATGTTAAGTTAACTATTTATGGATTGCCGGGGGTTCCGTGAATAATCACCAATTATTGTATCGTTTTAAGTATGGACAGCAAAGATTATTTAATTACCATTAGGCCTACTTTCTATACTTACATAATAGTTATGCATGTTTATATGGTTAAAAATGTTGAATCAGTGGCGTTTTACGATACAGTGATAGGTTTTCTGATTATTCAGATCACAGTTTCGATGAAATTTCATGCCCTGTTTTATATGTTGAGCTGAATCATCTCCGAGAGTTACCTAGATAAAGAGAAGTTTAAACTAGCTTAACAACTTTGAAAACAAAGCATTGTGTTTGATGGCGTTTTCAGTTTGTGCAATCCACTGATCCCAACCCTGCTCAATTTCTGTTTCCTCTTTGTGACTTCGTATTTGATTGTGACATTGATTAAGATATCTATGATAAATTGAAAAAAAAACGTGGCAAAAAATGGAATTGAAAAACTATTCTAAATTGGAGGAAAGACACAAAATAAAACTTTATCAACGTTATGGTTGGCGCATGGTTGTGTCAGATTCCCTCCTGTCTATGCGGGTAGACTCAGCACCACAAATAAATGGCTAAGTTTCTGATTGCATGAGCAATCAGCGCTACTTTAGCAGCAATTTGGATGAAATCATCTCGAGCAATTTGTGCAAAACATTAAAAAATGCGCATCCCTTATGTACGTTAGATGATGCTCAACATCTAATTGCTTAAGCGCATTTCACATTTAAATTGCATCGTAGTGGTCTCGGATATAATACTATAAAGAAAAATGATTTAAAGGAAGCATATTACATTCGGTTTCGATCTAAAAATACTAAGATATTGTTATGATATTGCAATTGCTAAACTATATATATCGTGGATACATGCAATTTCCAGTGCAAGTGTGTTCTCGACTCTGCATCTTTTAAAACAAAATTAGACCTGATGCCTAAAACGAAACACATATCCCACCATGGATACACTCTCTCACCGCCAGATCCCACAAGTGCTGGACAAGATGGTGGCGCGCCTTGGCGACAAGTTCACGGCTCGCCTTGGCAACCGGCCCCGTGACGACCAATCGGATGATGACTCGATGCTCATCCACGTGGCGCTCAATATGGACAAGCACCCGCCCGCCCAGCTGCCCGCCGTTCCGCTTGGGCTCACACAGTTGCAGGTATGTTTCGCACGATGATGTGTTTTATTGTTATGTAATTTATTGTGATATTATGAACATCGCCAATGTAACATGTGGGCCTTTGTTATGATTTTAACCAGTATTTATCCCCCGTGAAACGGAGGGATATAGGTTTGGACTTGTCCGTCCGTCCGTCCGTCTTTTATCACCCTGAGGGTGGGTGTCTTGTAGACATCACATCGCCATCACTGAACGTGCTTAGAGGTTTTTTTCTCTTCATATTCGATACAAACAAGGATTATAGATGTGCAACGTCAAGGTTTCAGTTTGATCGACGTAAAATTGTCGGAATTACAGCCCTCTGAACTTAGTCAAAATTCATGTTTTATTTGCGCTTAGGGTGGGTGTCTTGTAGAAATCACATCGCCATCACTGGACGTACATAGAGGTTTTTTTTCTCTTTATATTCAATACAAACAAGAATAATAGATGTGCAACGTTAACCTTTCAGTTTTATCGGCCAAAAATTGTTCGATTTATAGCCCTCTGAACTTAGGCGAGATTCGTGTTTTCCTCAAGCTTTATTTCGTGCCTTATGAGCGCAAGATCTTTATTTATGGAAGTTGTTACAAGTTTTTACTATTTATATAGCTTCTAACGAATGATTATAGGTGTGCAATGTCAAGGTTTCAGTTTAATCGGCTCAAATTGTCGAAATTACAGTGGTCTGAACATAGAATATAAGGGTAAGATTACGCATTTGTTGCGATGTCATGAATGGAATGTTGGGAGAAATGGTTGTGAGAACGACGACGTTATCAGAAAGCCGTTGTAAGAAAGACGATGTGATAAAGACGTTGTGAAAAAGACGCTGTTATCAGAAAGACGTTGTGAGAAAGCCGCTGTGAAATGACATTGTTAGTAAGTCTAAACAAATTCATTTTCCTGTCAACATAAATAACATGTAATCATGTGTGAGAAGGATGTCTGTGGAGTCCCCATTTTGATAGACGAATAAGGTTTCATATTTTCTGTCTTGCTCATATTTGAAATTATCGCCCTCCGGAAATATTGTGCTTGTTTGTGACAATAACGTGCGCGGGGGATCCTGCTGCTCTCTGACAGCATCTAGTTGTTAAAAGTAAAATATAATACATTATAAACGGCAAACATTGATTTAGGTTTTTATGGAAAAAGGATGTTCTAAAATGACTTGTCGGTAAAACCTCAAAATCGTTTGACATTTCAGTAAGTTTCGAGATATTCATGGGAGGTATTCTTATCCTATTTATTCCCATTCCAGTTAAAACGAAGACACGTCCTGTCGGCCATCGTTGAGTCCGAGACCTCCTACCTGGACTCCCTGCGCCGCCTCATCAACGACTACGAGCGCCCTCTTCTGGAGGCAAAACCCTCGATCCTGGCTCGGAATGTGATCCGCGTCATCTTCTACAAGATGAACGACATCCTGCAGTGTCACAACATGTTCCACATTGAGCTGACTGAGTGTGTCAAGCACTGGGATGAGAAGGAGACCATTGGCAATGTCTTTACGGCATCCGTGAGTGGAGGGTTTATTTGATATACCTGTTGGTAGCTGATGCTATTGTCAGCACTTTTCTATTGGAAATATTAAGTAGATCTATAGAGCCAAAATAAGTTATCGGGCCGACAAAGTACCAACTACAAGAACTACAAAAAACTGCAGTTTTAAATGTTACCTGTTGACTTTCCCTTTTGAGTTTTATTTGTTAACACATTGATATAATTTTATCAAATTGATTTTAACATCACTGTTTCGAATGAACTATTAATCAACCAATTGTATGCATTCAGTTTTCGAAGGCAATGGTGTTCGAGACGTACAGCGCCTACGTCAACAACTTCTCTGTCGCCATGGAAACGACGAAGAAGCAGGCGCGCACCAAGCAGGCATTCGCCGAGTTCCTCAAGGTATTTAATTTATTAGATTGTCATATATTTTCATATTTCCAACTGTTTATATATTTATAGTTTTCCCTCGATTCATAAAATTTGATTGATCCTTGCGTACATTGTTTTTCACCTAAATGATTTCAGGAGTTGTTTGCTTAGCGTTTGTTCTTTTTACGTCGACAATTTTTAAGCAGGTTCGTCTTTTTTTTTACCCCAAACTAATAGAAACATTTGTATACCTTTTGATTCTTCATTCCGATATTTAGAGTTTTTTTCATAGGCTTAAATTAAATTCAATGTTTTCAATTCAATGCTATTGGGTTGCCGATCATTCGTACAGATTCAATTATAATCTATATGTTTTAACTTTTATTCAATGATTGTTTTACAGGAACGAATATCAACAGAGGTAGAAAATCTTAAGCGCTAGAATTAGTGTAATATATATGCATGTCTATAATCATACTACATTGTATATTAATTCTAACTATTTATATATAAGTGCATAGCAAAAATCTTTTTTAGCAATATAAAATTCAGATTTATAACGGTGAAATTAATTCAGGTGTTAAATACAGGGGATCTTATCATTAGAGGAGAACAATAGTAATTTGGGATGTGTTTAGTAACAACAATTCCCTAATTAAAATTCCTGCATTAACTGATTGATATCGAATGTACATTTTGTGATAAGTCATTAACGCTGTATATTACATATGATTAACAACAATTCACCCACTAACAATTTCACATGTATGAACGTCAAATTACCACAAACCTTTAGCAACTAATGAATAATAATAAAAGTAGTAAAAAAATGGATAATGAATTAACCTAAATTGTAGTTCTATCGCCTTGCGTGACAAGCACATGTCATGCTATGCCACAGACCACTTAGTATAATTGTTTTGCGGCATCTTTATTTAACAGCATTATATTTGATATTGACACCACTTTACTAGAAGTTTAATTAAATTAAATGCTGAAATCTCACACCAAGAATTAAAGGCTTTTAGATATCATGAATTATGCATGAAAAAAAATATATATATTTCACTTCAATGGTTAAAGTAAGAAATTAATTACGGATCACGATTTTATAGAGTTTAAAGTAACAATTGAAAACAAATTTACATGTATACCTAATCGGAATAAGGTAATTTAAATATACGTTTTTTAATCCCATGATTTCTATGCATCTGCTTCAGAATAAGCTGGGTATGTCTGCGGACAAGCTATCACTCTTCGGCCTCATGGTCAAACCCGTGCAGCGCTTTCCGCAGTTCATCATGCTTCTCCAGGTATGGGATGGGATCCCACGAGTCAGAAGATATCAATTTAAATTGATACTTGTCCCGGTAGTATTCGTGTTTTCCATTAGTATCGAATGAAATGAAGAATGGTGCAATGGTATACGAAAATCGCTCAGACTTACTAGTAGATTAAAGAATGCATAGAAAATCACTTTAAAAAAAATAGAATGGGTCTCTACGCTGCATATCAAGGGACGCAAACCATGGCGTCATTCTTACCCCGTATTTGTATTCCATCCATTTTACACAGGACCTGTTGAAATTCACGCCGCCCGAGCACCACGACCGCCTTCCCCTGCAGATGGCGCTGACCGAACTGGAGACGTTGACCCACCGACTGAACGACACGAAGCGAGACAGCGAGAGTCGCCATGACTGCAAACGCATCTTGCATGATCTCACGGGGAGACATCCGATTAGGGGCAGTGATGTGCGCTATTTGGTGCGCTGGGATGATGTCACCAGTATGGTAAGTATGTTAGGATATGAAGTCATATATTAACCTTTTAGTGGAGAGGGTTAAAATATGTGACTTAGTAGATCCTAAATATCTTACCTATTATTGCCAATCCATCTGAGAATTAAAGCATATCACGTTACGATATTCGCGTATCACTCAATATTTTCTATCTTTAATGGTTAAATTCGAATGCCTAGAATTCAAATAGAACCATCATTTACGTTATGATTCAGATATAGAACATAATTGTATGATTGCATGGAGTAGATCTGTTTTTGTTTCGAGAACTTTCTACTTAATTGATTTGTTTCACATATTACATATTCTATGTATCTTTATGTTTAGGAAATGAAAGACGGAGACATGAAGTCAAAGCAACGACGTTTGATTCTTATGAGCGACCTTTTGCTTTGCGTCTCTGTTGGCACCAAGTGAGAATTTTTCATTTTCATATTTTTTGTTTTAACTGTTTCATTAAACCCAGTGTCGGTAATTAAACTTTTCGACTCCTGGAGGATATCGGCAGATTAAGCTGTTTAAAGTCATGATGAAAGTAATATTACTTAAACAGTCAGAAAATATATTTTGAACATATCGTTGAAGAAAAGCGAGTATGTTGCATAATAAGTTCCCATCATATCCCAAACAAATCTTGTCTTTACCAGGGAAACGGAGACCGGCCAGGTGGAACGCTACAAGTACAAATGGAGCGTGAGTGCGCGTGATTGTGACGTCATAGAGAACGCCGTGACCCCGCACTACCAGGTGCGATGTGGCAGCGGGCAGACGACAGTTACTGCGCTCAAACAAGGTGAGGGGGTTAACGATAATGATTTGAAGTAGCATGATCATTTGCATCAAGGGATGGGATTTAACCCTCTTGGTCTTCGTTTGATACGAATTAACGATTAACCGTAATAATTTGGGTGGAACATTTAGTTGCAATATTTGTGAACCTAAATAGGATATAATTGTTTTTATTTTAGTGCATTTATTAGAAAGTATTTTAGTTGCAAATTTGAGTACTTCATGTAACTATTGTCTTTAAGATATAAACTTACTGTTATGTACTTACCACCAAGCAGTTATTTTTGGCACGCCCCTCTATTCTAACCCTTTTCTGTTTATTTTAGTTTTACCTATTTATGATGTAACAGTATAGACGAAATGGTAATAGTATAATATATAGTAGAAAAGTATCATTACTCAAATACGATATCCTTTATGTTAGCATTTTTGAAAGACTCAAATACTCATATTTGGTAGTTGTCCTTCTATGTGTAAATATAAAAATAAGTGTATTATAAGGTATATTACTGTTTACAAAGTTTCTCTTATTATGTAGAGGATATCTATTTATTAGCTAAGATAAGTGAAATATAAAGATATACATAGGCATATGAGTTGTTTAAAATTAGGTGTATCGCAAACAAAATTCTTATTTGTGTCGAAAAAAAACAACACAAATATTACATTCTCTAAACTCAACTTATTTTGGATTTTATCTAAATGTGTATTCATAGTAACCTAAGTTTAATTTTTCGAACCTAGATTACTAACTGCATGCGTATGTTTTAAAATCTGACAAGTGTCAACCTTTTGAATGCCAACTATTTTTCTCATAAGAATGCTATTATGATGCAACATCTGTGAATTGTGTAAATATAGTCTATCACTTATATATAATGTACATTTTAATTTTATGTCCAAACTCTTATTAACAGTTTTAAGATTTTTAGACACGCGAGTTTGTTTGGTACACATTTTTATTAGAAACATCACTATACTTTGAAATAGTTCATTATGAGTGCTAATCTTGTTTTATTTTGGTACTTTTTCACTTACTACATCATCACAGCTCATCCGAATGCATCACTATGCATAAACAACCCAACAAATAGTCCTAACGTTGATTCCTCCGCCTCGTCCGTTACCGTATTTAAACGAAAAGTTCGCGAACGAATATCCTTGCGCAAATCAAAAAAGAAGTCCCGCAGTTCATTGGAAGAGAGCGATGATAAAGAGATAAAACAACATGATATGAACTCAGGAGTTGTTCGTTCAGAGCCAAAACCTAATCAAGAAAATGCAAAGGATGACCAAACAGCGATGGAAACCGATTGTGGACTAGAAAGAATTGGTATTTCGATCAAAGTGCACTTGCACATTTAGATGACAGCTATTAAATGTTGAACTTAGCCCCGGGGATTTCTGTGGCACAATAATCATTCGGCTTTTCATGTATTTGAGTTTTTCAGGACTTTGCCTTTTTCAGGACTTTGCCTATTTTGCAAACTTTCTTTAAGTCCCTTTCATTCTTTCATACACGGGCAGTTTTTTTTTTCTTTCAGAATTGAGCAAGTGGATATTAGTTTCTTGATTCTTTGAGTTTCTAACCTCTGATTATTATTTTATCTTTCACCTTGCCATCGATTACAAAAATCGAGACTACATTTAGAAATTGAGCAGAACGCACTGTAACAATTATCGTTTTTCATGTCATAGAAATTCTTTAAAAAGAGATAACACCAAATAGGGAATTATATATTTATTTTATTTTATTTTTCTCATTTTGATTTTATCTGCCATAGATATGTATTGAAGAGTCACGTTACATACATAATGTGCACCAACACATAAAATAGACTCAGAGGGTTCAATATGCACAATTTAAAAACAAAATAGCCATGAATAGACAGTTTTACTTTTCTATCAAGAGACAATTTTGAGAAAAAAATTAAGAAGTCATTTCTGTTTCTAAGGTGTACGCATCGATATTTTCCAATTTGTGTTTTGTAAGTAAGTTTGACTTGTCGTAGTTTATTTTCCATACGGGAACGTATGCTTATAAATGTAAATAATCTTAACTTTTGATTTTATTGTAAGGTTATGCTCAAACATATTTACAGCGTTTAAGATTGATTTGATATAGGTGAAAAAAGTTTAATTAATGTTTGTCAACGAGTGACGATACATGTAGCAATACTGGGCATGATAAATTGTGTTTTACTTTGCTAGTTAATGTCAAGAAACAGCTCAGAATTACCCATCCAATACTGTCACTTGTTGTGGAACTGCCCTCGTGGTACAATCGTAACTTGTTTAGAGTCCGAATAAAACGCCAGAAGTTCCAAGTCACAGCTTTATTATATCCAATATCCACATAAAATACACGTTCGTATGTATCCTTTATCAACTTTGATTATATTCGAATTCCACTTGAATTCTATCTTCAGATCACACAGATCCTTTTATCATTTATTATATCCTTTACTATCTTCAATGCATAATTCCAATCATCTCCGAGTAGCCGAACCCCTCCTGGGTCGGAACTAACTACAACAAAATTTGAGCCCTATTTATACTATGTTACACTTCGGTCTAGAACATTCCATAACATTCTAGATTCTAGAAGATTCTACAAACTTCTACTGCATTCATGAACTCGAATAATATTTACAAATATTCTATATATAGGCGGTGAACACTCACGTCCCAGAAAGTACATAAACAAAAGAACCTTATAGGATATCAATAACTTATGATATAGTTTACATACATAAAACGTTATAAAATGCATATAGAAAACCTATTTCCTGACAGTTAACAACACAAAAGGTCAAACTCCTCAATGAATTTTATGAACCATGCTTACGATTTTGATGAATTACAAGTTTAAAGATTATTAAATATATTAAAATCCTCTTTTTGTCTATCCTTGAAAGCTTAATAATAAATAACCTCGATAACTTAATAATAAATAACACGATTGAAACATCATAACAGCTCATCCTTTGGTATGCATGTTCGCATCCATCTCATGAAATGAACATTGACATGTCTTTCTTGATTGACCATTACCCTTTACATTCATGCATATCTTTCTTTACAGACAAACCGACGTTGAGTTCAGACAACCCTCACAAGGCGGAAGTGGACGACATGCTGCACGATCTGCCCATCATCGAACAGATCGGACAACTGACGGGACAGCTGCGCATGAAGTATCAGGTATAAGGCATGCGTGCTTTGTACATAACGACTTTGATTTAACATGGATAAACGAGACTTTTAAAAGAGAAACTATATTGGTTAAATAAAAAAAAGTCACCTTGATTACTTGGGGAAACAAGAGTGAAGGGATAGGTGGGGCGGGTTGGGGGTGATAGTCTTAAGTTGCTTTAATCAACCAGACGCAGATATTATCTATTCCCTATGTTCTTGTTATCAGGGTTTGAACATGCACGTGATCAACGGGTTGCTAAGAAGTCTGCAAATCAACATCCAGCAAAAGAGCGACGTCAACAAATGTGTAATCCAACTCTCCATTCCAGCTGGGTGAGTCTCGAATTCTATGTATAAAATTCAATGTGTAAATTATTAAAAAAAATATATTTATTTCTTGTTTGATTGATAATACTGTACATGGCTTGTTACATATTTTTGTCTTGACGTGTTGCAGGAAGGGCGGTGAGCGAGTGCGCATGTACTTTCAAGTGGACGGAAGTGACATCAGACAAGATTGGCTTCTTGAACTGCAAAACACAAAACTTGCACTGGGTATGTTCGAAAACTGTATGAGATAATAGTTTAACCAATTAAAATTAATTGTCTCTATTTTCAAGACTTTATTTAGACCGCATTTGAACTTACTATTACAATGTTGATGAGAATATTCTAGTAAAATACATTTTAACTATTTAACTAAAACAAATCTAAATATATACATGAAATTTCTTATTAAAAAAAAATTAAAACCGTTTCAGAGCCGAAGAACAACCCGGCGTGGCTTATGCCCGAGCACGAGAAGATGCTTCAGTTCAAACAACCGCTCTTCATGCGCCCACTGCTCATAGATGTTACCAACCACGATACACGGGTACGAGGAAATATTCATTTGCTTGGGTCTTGGGAAGGGGTGGTACTCACGATTTGTCCGGGTAGGGAACGAGAGGGCTGTTGGTTGGGAAGGATAGGTGATCGTAATTAATGGATTTTTGGGAAGAGGGTTCGAGGGAATGTTCATGCTCAGTGAATGTTAACGTTTGCCTAAATTAGAGGGGTAATGGTGTCCTGCATTGTTGAAACATATTTTTCCTCGATGTTTAGTAGTCGCTCTCCTAAAGAAAAATTACATTGGTCTTGTCGATACAAGATATGTATAAGTTATTTTTTCTCTGTTTATATTTCATAAAAGGGAGCTGATCGTTACCAGGTATCAATGTGATTAAGCCGTGGATTGCATTATTTGGTCTAACCATAAATTTTGTGATATTAGAAATAGTTGGGATATGAATTGATTACACTGTTATATTGTGATAAAACATTACTTTCTAGTAATTGAAGGTAGTGTATGAATACTAATAAATCGAATCAGACTGCAATATGTAGATATATGTAGGGTAAAGGATGCTCATGATATTATGCATTTTGATTGTCTATTTACACATTCTTATAATCAAAAAGTACACGTTTGTTGAATCTTTCGTGTGTGCGTCACTTGTTTTTGTGAAAGAAAGTTTTCTGTGTGATAAACCCAGTGGAGGTGACAGGAAATGGTGATTGAATCCATATAATATATGCATACCTGAATTTAATGTATTTCACAAGATTGATATAAACTTGTAAATAACAAAATAATTTGCACATTTTAATCCAAACACAGTTTTGACTCGCTTGAATCTGTTTCTGTTTTCATAAAGCCTTTATCTTATGTTTCGTTTTCTATGCAATACTAATATTATGCTTTATTTAAACGGAGCCATATATTTTATTCATAATTTATAAAATTGGAACGTACAATGCAAATACTCTGTATCAGATATTATATTCATTAAGTTTTAAAAAATCGTTCAATAGCGACTAGATTTCAAGCGAGTTGAAAGAGTTTTTAAAAATCTCCATCTGAACAAATGTGTGTCTAATGTGTTTCGTGTATCGTTTCCGTGTTAACAGACGTCAGGGGTAACCAAGCGAATCAGGCTTAAGGTGAGACAGGGGAATAATTCGAAAGCCGCTTCGAAGTAATTAAAAAAAATATGGCTTCAATCTGCAAGGGACTTGATCACAGCCCATGTTGAATTTTAATCTAACCTTCCGATATTGGTCGAAGTGAAAATTATCATTTCGATTAATGCCATTGAAAAAATTATTTCTAGTTGCATCTCTTTAAAACCTTTTACTCTATTCTCAGTTGAACGTTTCTTAAAATGAGCTTCGAAACGGTTTATGTGTGGTGTTGAGGGTGTTGGGAAAACACACTGGCCTCATCATGGTGGCGTGCTTTCTGTCTGGATTCTATGCATACATATTCTTTTCTTAGTAGATTCCCTGTGTAATGTATGTTTTGTCATGAATGCTCGGTGTCTGCATGTCTTTATTGTGTAAAACCACCACACTTTCTAGAAGTCACCCTCTACAAGTTGACATGTCAATTTCGATATAACTAAATGTTATAGCCCGTTATTATTACAGCTGTGTATTTAATGTAATTTATCTCCAGATTTTTTTATTTAAAGGCCTACCCGAAAAGACTCGTCTATCTCATGCCCAATATAATTTTCCATGTTTGTGTTTTATGTGATATAACTAATTGATACATTTGTTTGCATATGTTGTACCAAACGTTCTATTTTTACTATAACAATAATTTTCAATACGGATGTGTCGTATTACATCTTTACATGTTCTATATATAATCATTTTTTAAGAAGTGTTTTGTTATGAGCTGCTTCGCATTGCTTCGAAGGCTTGACTTCTTACTTTTGTCGATTTGAATTATGGCAATTAACTGCCGTCGATCTATCGGTACATATCTTCTTTTATGCAATATTTATTAAGTTTGCACATTGTTACTTAGCTTCATCGTGTATTTGCACCTAAAGCACCTAAACAACTGTAGTGGTTAAACTGTGTATTCGAGTTATGTTTTTCACACAAATTTATTTTATCTTCACAATATTAATTTCAATTTAGGCATCACATGATTTTTATAACTTGATTTAGGCCTATCTTCAGGAAATCAGGACATAACCTTTTGAATTGTTCGTTACATAGACATACCAGCCTTAGACTATCCTAGGGAATTCCCTAGGATTTGTTTAAACAAATAACTCCCCAAAGCCATTGGCATCCATAAGAAGAGGTCCACTACATTCTGAAAACAATTATCATATTAAAAATCATACATGAGAACAAATTCTGATACTAATGTAGCCCTGACACCCAATTTTCGCTTATATTTTGTAATACTAAACAATGTTATAGTCTTGATGCCATTCTCCCTATTTTCAAATGTCTACTCACCTACCAGGTGGAGTGTGCTCTGGCGGTCACCCTGCCTTCCCTCGACCTTCCAGGCGTCGGCCTCCAGCACTTGTGGGTCTGCAGCAGCGACCCCTCGCCAACCGCGTCACGGGGACAGGTGAGATATGAAAAGGAATAAATAATCTTTCTTGTTATAGAATTATGAAGAATAATGTGATAACCCGACTATGACACTTAACTTGATTTAATTCTGGCGCTTTGACACAGGGACACGTGAAATGCAGTTATCGTGAGATGCTGGTTACATGCGATTTCTTTCATGTTCTACTTTACTCCATGCACAGGTTACCGTCGTCAGTGTCAATGACAACACGCCCCACGTGATCGAATCCTTCCGCGCCAGTGACCAGCCAATCGTCTGTGCCGAACTTGTGCCCGGTTATTCCCGATACGAAGAAGGGGCGCACCCGTCGGCCTTTGCTGACGATACCGTGTGGATGGGACTCGCTAATAATACGTATGTGTAATCTTTTAAGCAACATTTGTATTAACCAATAACAATAGATTATTAATGTGAAACATATATTGCAGTCAATGTATATTTAAATCTCTGAAGAATGAAAATCAACCACAAATTAATTGAGTTTCCACCATAAACATAAAAGGAAAATTACATTGTGTTGCACAAGTTTGAAAAACGTCCTATCCAAATTCATTTTGTAAAGAAAACCCTTTTATCGTCGCCTTTTATCATGTCTCAATGTCTATTTATTTGTCCACAGCATCCAAGTTCGCGGCGTGGTGGGCGATAATCGAGCGACGGCCTTGATGACCTTCACCGTGCCCGAGTCGATGAAATGCATGCGCTACAGCAACAACCGATTGTTTCTTGGGCTGCAGACGGGCGAAGTCGTCATCTATCTGCGCGACTATGGTAACCAATATTTTGTGATCAATCTGGTTTAGCGAATATCGGATAAATGGCAATTAACACTCGAAGCTTGTCTATTTAAACTAATATAGATTGTTCTCAAAACAAAAACGAAAGGTTCACATTTGTTTAGTACACACATTTTCACACAACACTTAAATGGCTGGAAAGTGTTCCTTATGAGAGGCCTAATGTGGAAATAAGGCGAGTGAGCAACATGTGTTAATCACAATTTATTTCTACTTAACAGACGGTGTGTGGCACACGGACAGCCCTCAGACTGTCCAATTAGGTCCCTCCCCCGTCACGTGTCTTCTCGCCGTGCAGCACGACATCATGGCGGCGTGCGGCCGGTGCGTGCATGTCATCAGTGTCACTGCACGGATGACGTCGGAACCCGCGCATGATGACGTTGCGGTGGTGAGTAGTGTTCAATATCAAAATAAGGATGATGATGGTGGTTTGAATTTGAATCATGTTTATGTCTAAAATGTTATTAGAGTCATGATTTGAATACTGGAATATATAATTGTTTGTGTAAGATATGATAACGGGAAGGTCGCTATTGTTTTATTTTACCTCCTCGTGTACATGAAACTTTTTGTTTATTCACAGGCGACGCACGAAGTGTGTGGAGAAGCTGAGGAGTCAGTGCACTGCATGGTACAGGCCAGTGCTGGCCTTTTCATAGCCTACCAGGTAAAAACATTATCATTATGTTTCAACGATAAGTACTTCGGCTATATCATGTATCAGATACATTTTTGTTAATAGGAAAAATGCGTTAAACAGTTTCTTTATTTTGGGCGGACAAAGCCCTTAAAATAAGTCCTAATAATCATGAATTACCTCACTAGATCGATTCCTCCGAATCACTGATTTTGAATTGCTCTTACACACAGGGTCGTCCGACGGTGCGACTGTATCACCTGGAGACAATGAGTCACCTGCAAGACGTCAGCGTTTCTTCAGTAATCCAGAACCTCATCCAGGGTTTGTCGCTATTCCTTTCCACCTTTATCTCCTTTGGTCTATTAATTCAGGTCAAGGCAAATTTGATACCAAGAATATTTAGAATCTATAGTCATATTTGCTAAAACAATGATCTTGCTTTCCACGTTAGTCTCAATATCATTTTCGTGTAGAAGTCTATCCCAGTTCTTTTCTTAGCGTACATTTCATCTTATTCCGTTCCCTTTACAGGCAAGCACTTGCTACACGAGCAGCAGGAGACGTTCAAAGACATCAGCATCACGTGCATGATGGCTTACAAGGGCACGCTGTGGATCGGAACCACGGTTGGGTGTATTCTTACTCTTCCGTTGCCTCGGCTCGAGGGAGTCCCGCAGATCAAAGGTATAGTGTTGTGTAAAAAAAAACATCCAAAATATATATTGAACTTTAATGTCTTACTTATCTCTTGCAAATTCGTAATAAAAATTGTGCTGTCTACTGCGATCGCTGATAAACACTTATATTCTTAAGCAACCTGCTACAAATTAGGAAGCCATTTATTAGCATTCTTATCTGTGATATAGAAACTAGCTTTCACCATATATTATTTTAGTAAATTAACCTTCTTTCTAATCTTGAATGCACTATAATATTCTCCTTGCAGTGCGTCCCAGCGTGTCCTACCACTCGCACACAGGCGCCGTCAAATTTCTGGTTCCCGTTTCCTGCGGCCACCAGCCTCTCGCCGACGCCCTGTATGAAACCCAGTCAAACGCCTTTGACGACACATCCACTGTAGAACCGAACACCGAGCCTCCTTCCGTTGAAGCCAGTGCCGAACAACAGCCATCAGACATGCCCGTTTTGGAGGGCATTGCAATGACCCAGAGCATGGACGATTACCGTTACACACAATCAGAAGAAGGCGGCGCGCGAAATATATACCAGCATCCCGATGGGGATTACGGTAGCAACCTGAGTATGGGTAAGAACTTGTTTTCGTCGACGCCCGATTTGCGTGTTGACGAAGAGGGCACATTGCGCGTGGATCCCTCGCGATTGGCGCCCCTTGAAGATGTGCAGAATTTGTATGGAAGCCTAATGCGGCTTAACAATGAGGAATACGACGCAGAACTGTTAGGCATGCGCCATAAACGCCGCAAACCGCATATTCCCGGCCTAAGCAATATCACGAACCGCGCTTCCATGTTAAACAACAGACTCGCGCAAATGATGATGATGAACAAAGGCCAAGCCGACCCGCAATCGCGCTACGCTACGCTTCCCATCGTGCGCGAGAACGGAACAAAGGGATCCGTGTCTGAAGCAGAAGCCGGTGAAGGCAGCAGCGATACTTCTAGTCAGTCCAGTCAAGTCACCCCACAGCCACCGCCGCCCCAAGCGAATAGACGGGATTCGAACCCGCAACCTCATTCTACTCCAAATGGTGGTGTTCCAGCGGCGGCAAATGCGCAAACGCCCCGACAGACTTGTATTACACAGAATGTTCCGGTCACACTGCTGAATAGTACTATACTGAGTAAGTCGAGCCTCGTTTTGAGCGGAGGCCAAGGTCATATCAATTGGAACGCGCCAAGGACGATGGACCTCAGTTACGATGACCTTTGTGTGCTCATGTGGCAAAATCGACAGTAGTTTACTATGTGAGAATAGGTTTATAGTTAATGTTTAGATAAAATTCCCACCGTATTTGTTTCCCAGCGAACGTTATGATGGTTTAGGATTTCATGCAAACTGTCCAGTTTTAAGGAGTTATCAATCAAATATATTGTATGGTTGATTTACATGTACATGTAGTTGTAAAGAAACGAAAAGCAATAGCCATTATTAGAGTAACATGCAAAGTGTTGTGAATCAACAGTGTCAAAAATCAAATATGTGATAACTAAAGGCTTCGAGTATAAATACCATTCGAATAATATCAGAGTTATATAAGAGTTCTAAATTGTTTGAGTTTTGTTTAGTTAATGGTTTTAGTGAGGAGTTACAGGGTCACGATTTGATGGTTTAAAATGTAAAATAAGCATAAAAAATAATCAAATAAGAAATTCAAATTAGCATGTATGACACTAAATAAGTAGTAAAAATACGGTTGTGTTCATTTCCAGATTCCAAACAAAATAATGGAGACAATTTATAATTATGGGAATATTACATTGTAGTTTCTATACTACTCAATTTTGTAACACATGTGCCCTGGTGTTGCTTACATTGTACCATTATATTTTAGGTAATCATTTAATCTTTAGTCCAGCAGCTATTATGCTGAATTTGTGCCATGACAGAAGGACCATAGCTTAAAGTGTTTTGAATTTGAAGGCATTTAGTCCCGTATAATGTTGCTGTGATTTTATTAGATAGCTTTCTTTCGCTTAAAGCAGTTAAATAACAAGGGCTTGTTGATTGTGGGTTTATTCATAGATAATTGTAATGTGTTAAGTTGTTTTGTTTATTATCCTTGAATCCTTTGAAAAAAAGTGCAATATTTGTTTGAAAATATACTCTTGAAACAAGATTTGATTCTTTAATTGTCAAAAATATTTTGATCTACATCAAATATGTTTGAATTGATATATAGTGTTGGTGTATCTACAAATAAGAGTGATGATTAAAGATTTCTTAAGTGAAATACAAATTTTAATTATTTTGATATAGCCTACATATGATTTATAATATACTATTAATAAAAAAATATGCCAAAGAGATTTTGTGTGTATGAGTAACAAGTGATACTATATGTAACGTTTTCAAGTTTATTTATTAAACATTTATTTTAATATTGAGTGAGTTATTGGTAAGATTGAGTTCCTAAAATATATATTTAGGGCAATTTATGTTACTATTATGAATTCAGTCTATTTCAAAACCCTTTAGCCCTACGTTAAAATTTGTGTGTTTGAAGTGGTCACAGTTTTATGCTAATGGATAATAGACTACAAAAATATGTTTTTAATTCAAACTCTTGTTTTCCTACATTATAGATTTAATTAAATTGAGAACAAATAACAGTAGTGTGGTAATCATCAATTATTTAATGATAGGAATCGGAATTATAATTCATGTTTAACTCAGTAAATTTTCTCTGTTCTTGGGTTTTGTTTTCCAAATGCTAAAAACGTCCGTGCTTCCTATATTTTGTTTAGATTCAGATTTTGTAACTGCTTAAAAATTGGTTAAAGATAATCTCATATCTACCCTCCCACCAGTAACTGTCTATTTGACGCCCTTAGTAAATGTAGGTATAGACATCAATAGTTTCGTGTGTGTATTTGTTGAATAAACATTTTGCCAAATATAAGATTTTTCTAAACACTGGGTTAAACTTAAATTTGGAGTATGATTATATAACGATTTGCCCTCAAGAATGTTCAAGGTAGAAAGAGCTGGTCTCCTTTTATCTTTTGGAACCGCTTCTTTGTTTCAATGTCGCTCTGTCTTTTATATTT
>LQRL01186900.1:4788-30879 GCA_001703475.1 Hydroides elegans
AAACAATATGATAAATGGTTTAATTTGATTATTAATGAATCTATTTTGTTATTCATTTACACTTGCGCGTCAATACTGATTCTGTACAAAGAATAGACGCAATTAATTGAATATTTAAAACTAATTTTACTGTTACCTTTCTCAGCCGGAAATAGAAACGTGATTTTGTTGTATATATGCTTTTTAGATTAAATAAATTTCGTTTTTTAAATGATTTGCACGAATTAAAGTGAGAAATTGTTGCAATAATGATAGGCTCCTGTATACATTGCATCCTTAATGTATATTTATCTAACATAAACATATAACATAGTTTTAATATTATATATCGAATTAGCAGTGTGTGTGCAATATGATGGTCAAAATATACAAATCAAATTTTGAGGCAAATGTGTTCCTAGAAAAGCAATATATAAATGTAAATGGTTTTACTTCATTTGGTTCGCTCTCAATGTGCATGGTCCAATGATGAAGCAGAATCGAGTTATTTTTTCAGGAATTAACAACGATTTCAATATAAACGCTCAAGGCGGGGATGACCAATATTCTTCTCGGTGTTTGGCGAATTGTGACTTTTGTTTGCATTGGCTTATTATGTTTGTTTTGTCAAAATAAAAGAAAACATGAACATTGAAAGCCATACAAGGACGGAAAACATTAGAATTCCCAGCAAAATATGTGTGAGATCTCTGATATACTTCAGGAATTGTATTTTTATGAACATATATAATAAAATGTAACCTCATTTATATACTCCTTTTTAAGATGTTCGGTGGTATTACAGATTGCTTACGCTGTGTTACGAAAACAGTTGTCAATAATATGTCATCGAAACCTGTATAATGTTAAGGTTGTTTCATAGTAACACACCACTTCGTTATTGGATTCAGTTTTAACCAAACCAAGGCAATGTGGTTCTATTCCATATTTTCTAATCATTATTAGGCTTTGCTTGCGCATCCGAGGAATTGTGAAGTGGTGTTCTTTTGTTTGTTTTGTCAGTGAATGAAAATCTAGGTATTTACGTTTTTCTTTAAGCAATCTCAAAGTTGAAGTTTTAGAACGCTTCAATCGTTGAGACAGCGATCAATTGTTTATGAAAATAGACGATTCAAACCATTAATGATCATGCAGATGTTTACATAATGGTTTGCTTTATCAATAATGTTATTGCGCATAAAGTAAGCCGTTTAAGAAAGAAAGTTGCTTTAATTCATAATAAATGCTTTATGTAACATTGTCAAATATCGAAGCATGAAACTATAGTTGCATGTTCCGTGCTAATGAATGATTTAATCCATATCTTTGCACATACAATAATTGCATGTTCTTATTGTTGATATCGTCGGCAAGTATCCTATCATTTTGTTATGGTGGAATCACAATCTATATACTCTTATATATTATTATTTGTAGAAAAACGTATACAAGATTATTAAGTAAAATTAAGAGTATGCCTCTGTTGTGAAATAAACTGAATTACCTATGTGGAAAATTAAAATTTATTTTCGAATAATAAATGATAGAACAATGACATAAGGTATTTTAATAAAGTATACCATATGTATTAATAACATAACGAATACATCTTAGAAAGATAGATAATGTACATATACATCGACACTCAATTGCAAAAACGGAATAGAAGTAGAAAACCAAATATGGTATATATCGATTTGGTTGTTTAAAGCATATGTTGTGTCAACTGCAAGTTATGATAAATTTCAATATACCGATTTTTAATATTTTGAATTACAAGAATACATATGTATATCAGTGCAGTAGAGTGCAAAACACAATACACTTCAACTAAACTGCAAAGTAAAATCAAACTTCTCACTTTTGCATAATAAAATTGTTCATAAAGTCTACTTTATTGTTTAAAGGTTAACGTTAGGGACTATCACATTATAAAGTACACGAGTCCTACTCCTTCGAAACGTATTTTTTTGACAATTATCAGTTTTTGTCAATTTTATATTGCTGGTTACGTGTTACAATTAAGTATAATTTATAAAATAAATATGTGGTTGCAATGTCAGTCAGAATAGAATAAAAAGTAACTTCGTTCTTATCCACGTTGTATACTCGATTAGGTTATAATAAGTAAGAAACTTACAATCTGAACATTCAACATGGAACTATGTTGACTTAGACCCATTAAATATGAAACTGATAACAAATCTATTAACTCAGAATAATGCCATTTTCATCCTTCTGTTCAGTCTGGTTAAGATATTTATATATATACAGAATTCTTTCGTTCACTATCGGAACGTCTGTCCCATAACAACCAAAGTAATAAGTACCACTTGTTCAATGCATGTTTAGTTTGTAATATTTGTATCATGCTAAAATACACAGATTCTATTCAACCTCACATGTCCTTTATTTGTTACACACATTTAAATCGATATTGTTTCCTCTTCTATTACCATATCAATAGATACAAATCGGTTGAGCCACATCAAAGCCTGGAATGGTAATACGTGACGGTCCCAGCCCAACAGTAGTAGTCCCTTGCCAGACAACAGTAGCTTCCGTCCATCGTTTTGTAGGTCATCAAAGCCAATGAATCCCTAACGAAATATTATGTAATAACATGTATTTATATTTATTGTTACGTTCGGGACAACATGGTTGTGTATGAACTCAGGATTGTTTGTAGTAATGTTCACCTTTTTGATTATTTCTTTTTAAAAAGGTGACTGATCATTATATATGTTGTTATGTCTTATCTGGTCTTCACCATAGTATTTTAAATCTTGTTGATTTTGTCGTCATTAGCTATCATGTCAAAAGTGAACTAAATGATTTACCAAACGGACAGAGGATATTCAAGTATTCCAGATTCAAGATATTAAAGTTATGCAACACATAACGCATTACCTGTAACCAATATTACTCGGAGATCCTAACGTTTCCAGAAACGTTTTGGCATCCTCATGTAACTGGTATGAACACTCATCAGCTGTATAATTTGAGTGACATTGTTTATTTATAGCATTGATAAGGTTATGTGTCTTAAATCGCAGATAACAAGTGCTTATATTTCAACACGTATAATTGGTGATATAGAAAATGTAAAGCTGAAAGTTGAATTCATAATCTGAGATTTTGTTATCGCACGATTTTAAATTTTGTGTTAGTCACCTGACAGAATAAGGAAATAAGGACAAATGTCCCATTGGCAATTTCGTTGACGTAGTTCATAAACTCAGCAGCACTGTCTGAATCAGCGTACGTATCAAAAGTCACGCTTGTCTTAGAATATATTATAATGTGTGTTATGTTGGATAAGATGCATATGCTAATAATCTTTCACAACTGTTGTTGGTCAAAAGCCTTTATATCAACCAGCGATACCCTTTGTTCAATCAAATTACATTATTTTGAACTAATACTTCATGTTGATATTTAAAGCATATATCATGTTTAACTAAACCATGTTTACATTTTAAGCCCACAGGGCTATCGACATAGAAAGCCATAAGTCGTCTTTTCTACACGAGTTACACTCTTAACACTTATCAATATATTTATCGTAATATAACGATACAACCAAATTTGAGTTTCATTATAATAGCCAGCGTGTATGTTTCAATAATTACCTTTACCGAACATTCGAATGGTTGCAAATTCGCGACAGTAAGACCTCTAACCAGATTGCTACCTAATCAAAATAAGCCATTAATGATTTTTATGTCGTTAAGTCACACGTGTGGAATCCATTTCAACAAGAGTAGTTGATCTTCGGCTCCTGTTCCTACTGCCTTGATGTTACAAGTACCTAAAGTTGAATGAATAAAAAGAGTAGAAACTTTTGAGAATGTTGAAATGGATTCCACACGTGTGATTTAAAGACATACAAATCATTAATGGCTTATTTTGATTAGGTAGAAATCTGGTTAGAGGTCTTACTGTTGCGAATATGCAACCATTCGAATGTTGGGTAAAGGTAATTATTGAAACATACACGATGGTCGTCTGTTTGCTATATGACCACAACATTTTATAACTAAAAATAGCACTGCAAATAGCAAAGAGAATAGCTTTATTTTAGGATCAGATTAAATGGTGATAAGGATTTAATATGATTGTTGGGAACGTATGTAAATAACGTCGGCCACCTTTAGTAATCTGAAATATATATCTTATCAAACTCTACGTCTTATGTCTGTTCTTACTTATTTGCTATTGGCTTCAATGGACGCATAGAAGTTTAAAATCACTCCAGGATCAACACTTCTTCTATCATCAATGGAAGCAACATCCCAACATATCTGGCACGGACTCTTATGTAGCGAAAACGCGACGCACTCAATTAGGTTGCATTCCTCTAAGCACGTCTTTATGTTGTCATTTCATAACATATATATAGTTATAAGTTATATATATATATATAAGTTATATTATAACGAAAAGAGAAATATATAGTTGTTATTTGATAGGTAGAAAAACAGATAAGTGTAATGAATAAGAGTTCTGGACACTTCGGTCCCTACCACTTCGGTCCCAATCACTTCGGCCCCGATTGGAGACTTCGGCCTTTTTTTAAAAAGACTCGTTGGCCTCTGGCTACGACATTTTGGCCTATCGTTAAAAGATACTTCGGCCCCTAACAGAAAACAATTCGGCCCCTATTAAATGACACTTTGACCTCTCGTAAAAGACACTTCGTCCCTAATGTTGGACAGCTACCATAATGACCCTTTGTTGAAATATGAATAAAAACACTATTTCACCCAGTTTTATACCATAACATGTATTTCGAAGTAAATTATGCGCTATGTTTCATTTTCTCATTTTCCTATTATTTTGAAGAGCCTTAGTTAATATTTGACAGTTTACTAAAATTGATTTGCAATGCAATAGTATTCGATTTCTATCACAACGAGAATACATTGTTATGACATACTTAAGCAAAAATATAAGCCTATCAAATCAATCCATGATGATACGCGGGGGTGGCGCCCGTCGTCTCTTGCAAGGTAACAGTAATTTCGGTCTATTGTTATGAATAACATCAATTTAACATAGTCAATAAATGGATTTTAATTGTGAAATCATGATATTATAGTAACAATGGTTTATTTATGCATTTGCCTTTAACATTGATACCTGATATCGATACAGTTACGGACTGGTCGTCTTGAATAGTAAAGACAATACAACGTGACATAATTTTTATGTATTTATTTTAGAAGAGGAACCTTTTATAGTATGCATTACAACTTTCTACTTGTACATTAATTATTGATCGATTTTTGTCAGACATTTGTATTATATCCTAATAACGTATCTTGAAAAGTAGAATAGCTGAATAATTATTCTATTCAAACTCTATTATGACATCAAGGCAACAACAAGCTATGGATACTTCAAAACCCATCTGAAGACGTACATTTTTCGACAAATTTCAATGGATAACTAGGATATTATTTTTTTACAAAGTGTGCTTTGAGGGACCTAAACTGTTTGCAAAGTGTCGGAGAATATACTCGCATAGATCAGAGCACTTACAATTACATTAACATTAACATATTAGACAAATATTTCTTAAAATACCGTTAATTTTTTAGTATCTTTTTGACCCACAACTAAACAAAAGTGTAATTATAACTATGTTTCTTGCACATGATATATATATACATAAATATATGACTATGCCTAATAAATATATGTTTCTGTGTAGAACATTAAATAAAGTACATACATACAAAATAAAAACAGTGGGTTACTTTGTGTTGATATACATAGAAAGTACTGTTACATGTACGAACTTATTGAAAAGATTACTGTTTTTTATAATCTTATTGTGTAAAAATAATCTTTGACCATTTAAACTGTTCTAAAATGTTTGAATTTCGTAAAATAGTAACACAATTTGTCTTCACATAATTTATGTTGCGAATTGTTCAAATACCAACTTTCCGAAGGTTTCTATTTAATTCACTCAATGCATAAGGGGCGATATATATATAAATAACCATCCACAGTAATAACCCAGTCCCTCATCGATAGGTTTATTCAATACATAATGGCTGATCCAATTCAAAACCATCCACGGTGTTACGTGAGGGACCCAAACCGGCATGATTGTAGTCCCTTGCAAGACAACAGTAGGATCCGTCCATTTGTTTCAAAGTCAACAAAGCCAATGAGTCTCTGTTCATGAAGAATAAACAAGACATAGTTTATGAATTTGGTTATTACTTATTTTATATAGTTATTTGATTGACTGACATTTAATTAATTAAGGAGTAGGGATACATTTTGTCGACAAAACGATAGCCTTATATCCCACTATAATATACGTTGATGGAATTTATAAAAAAATGCCAAAGTGCCATTGTGCAAAGTGCCAATATAGTAAATATAGAAATACATAAGATATGCCAGGAATGAATTACAGGAATAAGCATGAAAAAGAAGCGTCTTGTAACATTATTACGATCCGGATAGCTTGATTCAATAGTCTGTTTCCTATTATTGTTTGATAACGTCTTTACCTCATTAGCAACAACTAAACAGAATAATGAAATTAAAGTTGAAAACCATTTTAAACAAAAAAAAGATAAAAGTATAATAGTTGTACCTGTTTCCGATAAGAGCATTGTTTGGAGCTCCAATTTCTCTTAAGAAACGTGTCATCTCGGCAGGTAATCTGACCGCTATGGAATCGCCTAAACCAATTAATGAAAATGTGTATTGTCTTGTAATGCATCAAATTAACCCTCAATAAGTAATAAGAATACTTATGATTCGATGTTATACATGATATATTTTAATACCAAGGAACACAGTAAATACAGTTGAGAATGTTACATAAGAATAAACAGGGTATTTAGTCTCACACAAATAAATAAACAAAAACAATATATCATATAATATTTGCATTTAAATGTTTAAATGTTGTACTACAATGTAATAACTTTTATAACTAAAAGAACTTTGGGTAGACAATGAACATATTATTACCAGATAGAACAAGAAAATATGTCCCGTTTGTCATTTCTTGGATATACAGAGTCATATCTGCTCTTTGTGTTTCGTCATTCCATGTGTTAAAGAGTTGAGCATCCTATCAAAACATTAAAAAGCATTTATAAAATGAATCTTAGCATGATCAGAATTAAGATTATCAAAATGATTTCAATACTGAATAGAGGCACATAATGATGCAACAAGTTTGAATACTCGTTATAAATTATATATTTATACCATGCTTGTTCATAGAGATAATTCATTTTCTATGCGTTTCGGAGTTTATAAGACAACATTATACATGCAACTTTAAATTTCATTAAGTAAAAACAAAGCAAACGGTTAACCCTCAACCCAGGCTTTTTCTATTGTTTTATATAAAATATTTATCTATTTGAATTTGATCTGAAATTGAATCTACTTATGATATTATACTATACATTGGTCTGAATATTTATAATGTCAAGCATTTTAAATATAATTACCTGCACTGTGCATTCTGACATATCCAGTTTTACGATAGTAAGACCTAGTGCATGTGCTCTTCCAAAAGGTCCACTTATAAACTTCATTCCATTTATCCATAGATGCGGTACCCAAATTGAAAGGTCATAAGCATCATAATATCCTGTGCCTACTGCTTCGACTAGACATGTGCCTTATTGTGAATTTAAAGTTTTGTATTTTTTTATGAATGCAATTGGTTTTATATAAAACAGGCGACGGTAAGATACTACTTAAGAGCGTGCTTTAAGCTAAAATTATTCAAGAAATTGATTACAAATTATATGAAAAGAACTTACTTATTCGCGTTAACGCATCAGTGGACACATAAAAGTTTGGTATCACCTGAGGATCAACATTGCTACTACCATCAATGGAAAACACATTTCCACATATGTGACATTTACGTTTGTACATAGCAAACGCTACGCATTCGAAAATGTGGCATTGCTCCAAGCATTTTGTCATGCTGTAACAAAATATGAAATAGAATTCTTATATGAATTAATTTCTTTGTAAGCACAAAAATACGTTATATGGTTATTCGATGATTAATAAAACCTGCTTTTGAAATAAAATCCTATTCTAATAAACGACAATTTTATTTAACACTCTTTGAAATAGTATGCAGGTATTTCTAATAATATTGCAATAAATTAATTAGTGAAAGCTTAAATAGAACTCATTTGCCTTGGCAACTGTCAATATATATCTGAATTGCTTTATTCATATCCAGCATTATTTTTATATAAGCGTTTATTTTGTATCGGAAAACAAATACATTGCACTGTTATAGTAAGCGATTGCGTTTTACCATATATATTTGATGTTTACACTACGTGAAACACATATGTTTATCTTTTTGTTCCCTGTCTGTGAACCTGGACCAAATTAGCGATGCAATAAAACGAACCAAATATCTAATTTTAATATGAACAACTTACAAGGCACTTACTTAATTTACAAGACACTTACTTTGTTATCTCTGGGTTAATGATGCATTGATTCCGCTGCAACAAAATGTTAGCCCTCTCAATATCTTGTGAAATGGTCATTTCCGAAATTCGCTGCATTGGGTTTCGCATACAATAATCGCAATATCCGTACCGGAGAAGACAAACAATGATTAAATAATAATACTTATTATATGCCATTTTACACCTTAATCAGAACTTCAACTATTTGAATGACTTATTTTCAGATTTTTCTAATCTTCGTTTCGAATTGACAGCCGTATTTTAATTTAAATCATATAATAATATATATTCTTGTCGAATAGAACTGAGATAGTTTAATTGGGCTTGTTTAAAAGCAAAGCAATTTCCACGCTTGAGTATAACGTTACAAGTAAATGCATTTCTAAATGGATTATTTGGAATGTATTCAGTTCAGTGCTTTTAAATCAGCAATGGTGATATAATGCTAACATTAGTCTATTTACATTCGCTTTTAGTACATATATTTGATACCATTTCAATCATGTGGTAACTAATCGTCAATCACAAATAGATCAAAGATCACATAACATCGCTTAATGTATTTGTTTTTAAAATAAAGGCCACTCATTTCATAATTTTAAGTTAAACTTTTATGCTTGAGAGGGATTTTGTTTTATCACAAATCTAATCATGATGATAAGACACAAATCATTCGCTTACATATTTACTGTTATACACCTTATATTCATATCTTATTCAACGGAACGTCTCTTTGCAATTATGAAGAATTACTATGTTCATATTAACTGCAATAAGTTGAGTTATATGAGGTCATCATATAACTTGCTACTTATATAAATATATTTTGTGACATATCTTTATATTTTGCTACAGAACTCAGTCTTATAGCGAAATAATAAAAAAATCAGAACATTATCTATTTATTATATTTTAAGTATAAAATGCTTTAACAATCAAACGTTTTTCTAATAGACTCACAATATACATTGATACGGAATCGCCTTGCTTGCATGAACCTTTCTATTTATTTTATACGTCATTGCCCATGAACTCTAACGTAGTCTTGCACAACTGCACAATGTATTTACACGTGTAAACCTAAAATACATTCGTGCCACATTTGTGCCCTTTTAAACCTTTTTTATGTTAAGACCTTAATCATCACTGCGTGTGTAAATACACCGTTTATATTTTTTTATGACTAATCAGTGATACCTAACCAAACCAACATAACCAACATACTGATATACAATGGCTGAGTCTTATAATGTGTTTCATGTTTCATCGCATAGTTCTTGGTATTTTGGGTTGTGCAAATAAAAATATACCAACTAGTGTTATGTACAATAGCATGAAACAAAGTTTTTTTTAATTCAGGCATAATGGTCGGATCATATCTAACGTTTCCGCTGTAATGTGTGATGGACCTTCATATTTAGGGTTGCTATCTCTGGCAATACAGCAGTAACTTCCATTTGCTCGTTTTAAAGTCATCATTGCCAATGAGTCTCTGTTAAATCAAATGAAATAATAAGATCAATGATTATAATGAAATAAGCTATTTTCGTCTAGTAAGTTGTTATTATTATTATACATGATTCTTATAAAGCTCTATACCATTTACATGTTCACTGCGCTGTACAATACGTAAAGTTAATACTGTTGTAAATGCTACATAAAAAACTTATCAAAAATAGTTGTTGCTGGACTAAAAGTTTTGTATACGAGCAATATAAAATGTATTTAGTTAAGGTAAAAACTCTTTGAATAGATAAGTCCTAAGTTGCTTTTTGAAATGATCAACATTTGTACAAGAGCGTAACGTGTTAGGCAGCCGGTTCCATAGTCTCGGGGCACAAACACTGAAGGCACGATCGCCACCAAACTTCAATTTTGATTTCGGTTCCATGAGTCGTGTTCCTCCCTTTGATGATCTTGTGTTTCGAAGCTGGCTTTGTAACGGCAACATATCCTTCATATATTCAGGACCCAGGTTGTTAAGGGCCTTAAATGTTAGCAGGAGTACTTTATATTGGATTCTCGCTCGTACCGGAAGCCAATGGAGTTTTTTTTCAAAACTAATACACTGTCGACCTCACGGGAGTCACCGGTCACTAATCTAGCGGCGCAGTTCTGGAGTCTTTGTAAGCGAGTGAGTTGTGATTCTGCTATTCCGTAGAGTAATGCATTGGCGTAATCAAGTCGCGATATGACGCAGGCATGTATCAGATTCTTGATAGCCGTCGGCGTGAGGTACTTCTTGATCGTTCTGAGCTGCCGCAACTGGAAGTATCCCATTTTGAGCACATGATTCACATGTTCGGTCATTTTTAGCTGTGTGTCGAACATTGACCCAAGGTTCCTCACACACTTTTTCGCCTTTATCAGATCATTACCGACATTTATCACGCTTCGCTGTACCTTCGATATCTGCTGCCGGGTTCCGAAAATGATAAATTCCGTTTTGGACTCGTTCATTTTCAATTTATTACGTGCCATCCATGACGCAACTTCGGAAATCGTGTGTTCCAGGCTGAGGAATGACTGGCTCTGAGAGTCTGGGCTATTTGGGCTCATGGGCTTGAGGAGCTGAGTATCATCAGCGAATAGATGATAAAGCACGCACAATAGGTGAAGCAGATGTCCTAGCGGGCCGACATATTTAGAATATGCTTGGGGCCCCCATCCCGACCCCTGGGAGAAGCCTGTGACCAGTTGAACAGGGTCTGATAGGGAATCTTTGACTTTAATGCGCTGACTTCGATTTACGAGATATGAACGAAACCACGCCAATGCGGTTCCGGAAATGTGGAACTGCGTTTCGAGGCGCGATAACAGTATTTCGTGATTGCACGTATCGAACGCAGCGCTGAGGTCGAGAAGAGCCATAAGAACTACCTTTTGCACGTCCATACACAACAGAATATCATTTTGGACCTTGACCAACGCTGTTTCGGTCGAATGCCCTTTTTTGAAGGCCGATTGCAGAGGTTCGCCGAGAGATTGTTGATCAGTAAACGTGTTTATTTGTTCCGAGACGACTTTCTCGATTATTTTCGAGATAAACGGTAGGTTTGACACCGGTCTGAAATTGGAGAAGGTAGGTTCGAGAGTGGATTTTTTAATGATTGGTGTCACAACGGCTTGTTTATAGGCATAGGGGACGATCCCGGATGAGATGGATCTGTTCACAATGGTCGTTAATATAGGTCCAAGAATGTCCATATTCTTCTTCAAGAGTGCTGTAGGTAGCGGATCAACTTGTGGACAGTATTTGGTTGGGGCATGGTTGATATAGCGTGATATATCCTGAATGCCGACTTCCTTGAATTGCGTGAACTTTGTGTAGTCCATTCCTCCCATGCTTTTCTCTATCGGTAAACCTTGATCAGTTGGAAATGTATCCACAATTTTCTCGATCCTCTCTTTGAAAAACGTTGCGAAATCGTTGGCTAGGGTCTCGGACGATGAATGTTCTGGGAGCGATTGGTTTTTGCCTTTTTTACCAATGTCATTTACAACCGTAAAGAGAGCTTTTTGATTGGAGCCGCAATTTCGAATTATATCGCTGTAAAAGGCAGTTTTTGTCCGGTCTAAAAGAGTACAATAGGATTTCGACGAAGCCTTAAAGTTCATTTTATCACTTTCGGATCGCGTTTTTAACCACATTCGCTCACATCGCCTCCTATCCTTTTTCGAAGCCAATACGTCTTCATCGAACCATGGGTTTGAATGACGTATTTTCTTAGAGCGAGTACGCATAGGGGCGTGACGATCAAGGGTTTGGATCAGTCCAGCGTTGAAGTTATCAACAAGCGTGTCTAGATCTTCTGGAGGGTCGATTAGGCATGGAATTTGCCTTAGGTCGTCTCTAAACAATGCAATATCTATACTGTCTATTTTTCGAGAGGTGACGCATCTTGTCTCGAATTCCGGCTTTTCTATTCGGAAATGGCAAAAGGTTGGGAAATGATCAGACACATGGGTGTCCGTGGCGGGGGCGCGAGGGGAGAAAGTTTTGACAATACACCGAAATCGCAATTGAGATATTGAAATTGGGACTCCTTTGAATAAATAGAATTATGGTCTTCTAATATTAAACACATAAACTTGTATGGCATAGAATGCAAACTAAGGTATAGAAAATCATAAAATGTCTATGAATGAAAAGTATTGTTAAAACAATTACAAAAAACAATGATGATTTGATCAAGCTATTTTTTTGCACTAAACTACCAACACAAGTGTAATATTATGTTTTTCATGCAAATGGCTAAAGGAATGTTAAATTTGGAAGGAAAAAAATTCATTTCGAAAAAAACAGAGACTTATACCTGTAACTAAATCCTGCATCTGAAGGAACTCCAAGCTGGAACAGGAATTGTTTTGCATCTTCAGACAAATCCCTTGCATATTCACCACCTATAAATAAACGCAATGACAATATGTATGCTTTAGCTATATCTAAATGTTGTTAGTTTTTACTTTATGGCAATTGTAAATCGGTAAGTTTAATTTTATCATTTTTATCAGTATCATTTTACAGGGTGTTGATTTATATTAAGATACATTCTAAACGTATAACATTTCATTTACTTACATATCTTGAAACTATTGGAACACATCAATACAATAAACATGATATATGCAATCAATTTATAGTTTCAATCATATTGGTAATTCAATGCTATATCATATCATCCAATGCTATATCATGCGTGAAACATGAAATAATGTTATTAAATCAATATCAAATCCTAAATGTATCTTATTGACTGTTCAATATGTTACATCGGATCAAATATTTAGTTACCAGTTGCAAATACATTTTATCTCAAAAGAGCTCAAACAAGGTATATGTGGAAGAATTACTTCAACAAACGCCTGTTTTTTTAATAGAAAAACGCGTATATCTTATCATTTTACTTTAAATAACAATAAGAACTATGGATATAATATTAAAATACCTGAGAGAACAAGGAAAAACGTGTCATTTGCCATTGCTTCAATATGTGGAATGAAATTTTCACTAACGTTTGCGTTCTCTCTGATGTCGAAGAGTTCCATGCTCTATAAATAAAATGATTTCTTGATTATCATATATCATATATATAACGTTTGTATTGACTGTATCGAATGGTAGATTGCTCAAGCAAAACGACAATAATATTGAAAGCAAATGAGGGGTTTAGGATTATGAATTGTGTACTATGATGATTAAAGGTTTCATCGTGAAAAAGTAAGGCTCGGTGGAATAAGAAAGACTCTTTACCTCCACAGTACAGTCTAAAGGCCACTTTAATTGTACAACAGTCATCCCCACTCCAGGTCCATCAGCAATTATATAGGTGCTGTTTAACCATAGATGGGGTGATATTCTTGATAAGTCAGTTGTGTCATCCCTCCCTGTTCCGATCGCCTCTACATAACATCTACCTAGTTTTTAAAAAAAAATGATAAAATAAAAATTGAGTATGATAGCCAATGAAACGTTTATAATGAACCTAAGTTAATTTTATGCAAATAAATTATATCTTATAAATATATATTAAATATATAAGTATACATTAAATAATAAGCTGAACAAAACTATAACTAATTAGGTTTTAAGGAGATCTTAGCTGATTTCAGCTAATTTTAAATTATTCATCATTCTATTATGTGAATACAAAAATGAGTTTCCGACACTAAACAAGAAGAACCGAGGTTTAAGAAAATGCTAATGTGAGGTCTGGGCCGTTTACTTCGATGGTCTAGGTAAAACCACATACATATGGCCATTTCTATGTATTATCCCTTTGTTTAGCTGAAAGAGCAATCCATATTCAACGTTACATGTGTGTTTATCAGAAGGAGCTTGACCGACCAGTATAATACTTACCGATCTCTTCTAAAGCAGGAGTTGATACATAGAAGCTTGACCAAACTGCAGAATCTATACTACTACTGCTAACACCAGGAAACGTTTGGTTGCCACAGATATAACATTGATGCCCGTACTTAGCAAACGCTACACATGAAGCTGTTTGACATGGTTCCATACAATGTCTTAGGCTTCAAGAAATATATACATATCACATATGCATTTATATAGATGTTATAAAACAAACACTTGGACACAATAATTTAAGCTATTTGCCTATCAAGAATATTTTATTATCGAATAAAAATATATAATAGGCAACTCGATTGGAATATCTTTAGAGTGATGTTTCCGATGTTACCCAAGAAACACAGAGCATGCACAAATGCGTCAATCATTGTTCATATATTAATTTTAATATAGACATTTAGATACACATAGATTAATATGACTAGTTGAATTATACGCGATTACAGACAAAATATAATTCACTGAATCATTATTATGAACAAACTAATCTTACGATGTTATGCTAGACGATATAAAGCATTCATTTTGATAGAGTAGAATTTTCGCTCTTTCTATATCATCTGTTTCATGTATATCCGAAATCCGCTTCATTGGTTTGTCAAGACAATCAAAACAATATCCAAACTGGCAAATGAAAACCAAATTCCAGATATTTAAAAATACATAAATCATTTTAATATAAATTGTTGCTGGAAAGCATCTTACTAAACATATTAAATACGATTATGTTGCTAACATCGCCTAACAATAAAAACCTAGTTGCATGATTGATAGGTTTAATGATTTTTACAGTCATTTGTGTCCATTCATAGATTCATTGGGCGAGTATATAATAACAACAAAAATATTGTTTACTAACCCATTTTCATATCATTATTCGTGTGCTGTTCTGAAAGCAATACAATGCAAACATAACCTCATACATAGATTAATGTAAATATGCCCTCATTAGGAATAATATTTATTAGTTTTATTTATTGTTTATTTATAAGTGTAATTACATTAGCATCCACAGTTAAATAAATGACTTAATACAGTATATACAGATTACCCAATAAACCTGAAACCAACCTTTAACGTATAAAATACAGATTTTGGTTCTGTATCTACGGATTTTATGAATATAATGAGTTTTAACCAACCAATGTACTTTAAAACGATGTTATCAAAGAAATGTTAATGAAGCAAAATAAAGCAGGTAAGTGCAAATGCAAAAAATATCCCACATTTTTCATATCTTTGTTGTATTGGTGTAACATGCATGTTTGTTTTATACCTAAATTTGACACAAACACATTTAACATGTTCAATTGTGAAGCCGGTTTATATGTGAATTGAGTCAAATGCCATGGCTGATTGATATTGATTTTTATTTTTTTTTACAAATATAGTTATACCCCTATTGCAAACAATATTTTCCGACGTAAAAATCTCAAATCAAGCAAATGTTATAAGTATATAATATAATGTAATTTGCTGCCATTCACGCACATCATTTATTCGGTATGAATTATGTTTATTGTTATATTTACATTTATTGATATTGGTGTACAATTCTTAATATCATTAGCACGATTAATGTAATTTATATGCGGAAAGATACCATGATATTGAATTATTACAAACAGTATACTATTTTTTTTTCATAATATATTATACATAAAAAAGAGAGTTAGCTTTTTTTATTGAAATCTTTATTTCCGCGATCGTTAATGTGATGTTCGCAGTATATGCCATCATGACTTCATGCTGAATTGTTTAGTTTAGGTCCGTATGTTGTCATTATGACCATTTTGCAAAAGGATGTTGCCGAATCAAACGTTTCACATGTCCTGAAGTGATATTTCTTCTCATTGCATGTTTTGATTATACAAGAGGGTAAACTTTATCAATAAAGGGCTGCGCTAGATCAAAACCGTCCAATGTAATCTGCGATGGTCCCTCGTGTACTGGTTTGTAGTCTCTGGCTAAGCAACAGAAGGTTGCATCTTCCCTCTTGAAAGTCATTAAGACGAGGGAGTCTCTATAAAATAGAAAAGTGATAAACATGACATCGGAAAGAATATATTTCAGTACACTGACTAATTTACACCGAGCTTTTAAAGAGATATTTGAGCCGTTTTGCTGAAATAATGAATGCTAATGATACATTGTAAAAACGATAAATGCTGATGGTATGTTTTTCTTCTATGTCAACAGAACTAGTTAAAAATCTCACTAATCAATACATTACAAGCATGTTCCTATTTTTGTTGTTTGGCTTTGTGTTTAGGGACACATCTTTTATTTCATTGATTGGTCATCCCCCTACATGGTACCTGTTACTGATTACAACATCGCTGGGAGATCCAAGTTCTCGCAAGAAGGCCCTCGTTTCTTCCGATAGATTGTCAGATATCGAATCACCTGTACCAAATTAGAATATAACGGAACATATGTATGAATGTTATATGCTGAGTATCACAAAGACGTTATTATTAAACTCTATTTAATATTTCTCAAAATGCTTTATGATTATAATATATATACAACTTTTAAGAGCTGTTTGCATTATTATATGGTTTATGTATCAAAACTACAGTTACCTGATAAAACAAGAAAGAATGTACCGATCGGTATTTCCTGGACATGTTGTATGAATGCAGGCTCTTGTGTGTTGTTTCCCCATGTGTCAAATGTTGTGCTGGACTGAAAAATGTTTGAAAAAAGAAAAACACTTTGCTACGGATTTTTATCCACAGTATATGTGTGAAAGTATGTCAGTGTGATACGAGATACAGTGAGATTATTGATGTGAAAATATGTTGCTTTATTATATCAAAAATTATCATTAAAGCTAATCATTTGAATAATTCATGTTCAATTTCACATGCTTGTATTGGATAAATAAACATGCCTAGTAGTATAAACCAACAAGTATAAACAGGATATACTTTAGAAAATGTTGATTGATTGCAGCAGTACTGAGTAATTTAATCATGTGAATATGTTGGATCAGCTTTTTGGTTAACGTTTTTGATTATGTTCAACAAAATAATTCAATTTATTCCAGGACCTTAACTTAGTTAAACTTACCACCACAATACATTCTAAGGGATTAAGAACCACAACAGTTAGTCCTCTTTCATTTCTATCCTGAGGTCGTCCCTCAAATGCATATGTTCTATTTGTCCATAGATGGGGGGCATATTTAGAAAAGTCATAAGTATCCAGTTTCCCGGTGCCTACTGCATGAAGTTGACATGTACCTGTTGATTAGAATAAAACAATAGTTATTCTCAATAAACATAATGAGATTTGAAAAGAGGTCCTATTCGTTTAGTACCTGTCAGATGCATGTGCTATTGGTGTATCAAACATTTGGTTATAGTGATATATGTTGATAAGTTTAAGTTGCATTGGAGCTCATTGAGAACGTGAAATAAACTATATTTGAAAGGTAATCGTATATAAAAATAGAATATTTTATCAATATAATTAACGTTATATCAATATTATATACATAACATTCTCACTTATTCGTTCCAGAGCATATGTGGACACATAGAGGTGAGACCATACTTCCAGGCTGCTACTAGTAGCGCCACTGGGAAACGGGAAGTGACCGCAAATATGACACTGTTGTTTACGTTGAGCAAAAGCCACACAATGTGGTGAAGTGTTGCATGTCGCAATACATTCCTTTAAGCTTTGACCAATGTATATAAAATATAATTAAACATTATCATTTTATGCATACGTATTATGAATAAACGAGACACCACCAAGAGTTATTTAGCTATATTAGCTACTTATATACAGGTTATATATCCATATTTTGCTAACATACATTGTTTATCACTAAGCATGGTATGTTTTTCCAAATATTCTTTGTTTTAGATGATCTTATAATGCATTTAGTACGTGGTTTATGCAACAAGCATGATTTTTATATACCTGACATAATATAAATCAAAACATGCCACGCGATTATCTAATTTGATTTTCTGTTTTGATAATCACAATCTATTTAATACTTCTGATTGATATATGTACACATTTTACAGGTACACTATGTATTCAAATGGATAAACTTCGATCTAATTGTAATTATTACCAAAAATGATAAACATCTTACTTTGTTATCTGAGAATCGACAAAACAATCGTTGTTCTGTAGCAAAATTGTTGCCCGTTCAATGTCCTTTTGTTCGGTGATTCGTGAAAGTCTTTGCATTGACTTATTATAATTGTTTTGACATAAACTGCAGAGGCACAACAACCAATTTGAAAACGATATTAAGACCAAAATTGCTTGTATTCTCAGTATACACTGCCTAATATCCATAGTATACTATATGCATTGCTGTTTCTTGTAAACAACTATCAAATGTGCAATGATGCGCCGATGTTATAGAAACTGCTAACCGTGCGGGGTTGGTTTATAGTTGCACGACACTTGAAAAACTCGATACCAGACAATTATGTTGCTCTCTACCATATCACGGGTTTATCATTCATTTATAAGACTTTGTTTGGGTCTCCAAAATATAATCAATTGATATTCGATGCCTGACAATTATGTTGTTCTATGCCATATCTTCTAACGTTTATCATTTATTTATAAGGCTTTGTTTGCGTCTTCAACGAATAATCAAATGATATTTGATGCCAGACATGTATGTTGTTCTATGGCATGTCTGCTTACTTATCATTTATTAATACAACTTTTTGCGACTCCAAAGAAAATCAATGACATTCTTTTGTACACGTTTTCATTGAAAGCAAATCTGTGTGAATTTATTTATCCTAAAGCAATATTACCCTTCTAGAACATTTCAATAGATGTGAAAACAGATCGTTTATGAAAATAAGCACCAAAACCTAATGTCAATTATAAAATGATTACAAAATGATATGCTCAATCAATATCTTCATGAAATATATGCCGATCTGAGATGCTTAAAAATTGGAATGTCTAAATCAAAGACAAGATGGTTTATTTGCGTTTCTCAACATCGCCCATAGCTATAGAATATGCGCACTGTATGGGGCAGAATAATATGCATTCTATTTCATTGCTTTCATTAAAAGTTCGGTGTGATAGTTATAATCTATTAAAGACTACTCATTGGTAAACATACAAATTTTATTGGTGCAACCTATATTCAAATAAATGAAAAATGAACTAATTGCAATCTAACAATGCTAAGACTCTTACTTCATTATCTAAGAAACTACCAAACATTCGTTGTTTTGTAGTAAAATTGTTGCGCGTTCAATGTCTCTTCGATTGTTGAATTGTGAAAGTCTGTGCATTGACTTATTATAATTGTTTTGGCATAAACTACAGAGGCAAAACCAAAAGCCTGAAAATGATATTAAGACCAAAAATGCTTGCATTCTCAGTATACACTGCCTGATATCCATAGTATACTATATGCATTGTTGTTTTTTGTAAACAACTATCAAATGTGCAATGATGCGCTGATGTTATATAAACTGCTAACCGTTCAGTTTGATTTATAGTTACACGACACTTGAATTGAACACATTTAAAACCGATGCCGGGCAAACATGATGTTCTATGCCACATCTTCTAGCGATAATGATTTATTAATAAGACTTTTTTTGGGTCTCAAAATATAATAAAATGATATTCGATGCCAATTATGTTGTTATGTGTCATATCTGTTTACGCTCATCATTTATTGATAACAGTTTGCTTAGATCTCAAAAGAATAATAAATGTCATTCTTCTGTATAGTTTTTTATTGAAAGCAAAGTTATGTAAATGAATTTATCCTAAAGCAATCCAAACCTTCTAGAACATTTCGATTTTTGCTACAACAAATCGTTTATGAAAATAAGCACCAAAAACTAATGTCAATTATAAAATGATTATACAATGATATGCTCAATCAATATCTTAATGAAATATATGCCGATCTGAAATGCTTAAAAATTGAATGTCCAAATCAAAAGCAAGATGGTTTATTTACGTTGCTCAACATCGCCCGTAGCTATAGAAAATTGGCACTGTATGAGGCAGAATAATATGCATTCTAATTCACAAGAAATCATCTTTGAAATATGACACCTTAATGTATTCATTATCTCTACTGTGTACACCGTTTAAAATCAACTCAAACTCGAAATATACGATCCATGAAAATGCCGGTGTACCTATGATGCACTTGATACGAAACCAATCAAAATTCCCTGCGATTGTAATTCAACCTCAACAAAATAGAGATATAGAGCTATAATTAATTGGGATCACTATTACTCTCTCAGTGGTATGAGTAATTTCAGTTAAACTTAAAAAGAACCATTGGAACGCGTTGAAATCAATAGCATACAAATAATGATTAATAAAATATAATACATAAATAAATAGATTCAAGATAAAACTTGAAAAAAAAACTTGAAAATAAGAACACTAATGGCCCCATTTACAATTATACTTGTTTTTATCCTCATATCAACATCGTAAAATTGTTTCCTGTTTCATACTTTTCAAATATCAACCTATATTTCTGCTCATAGAATAATTTTCTGAATATTCCTAGGAGGTTTTTCATGGATCTATAGAATGTAGGCATGTATCAGGTCATCTATTTATGGTGAAACATCAATCGAATTTATAAATACAATTATTTGTATAAGTAAGAGGTTGTTGATACAAGGTCTAGCTAAAATTGATTTTCTGGAACAATTCAATCAATCAGCAAAGTAAGAATCAAACTATTATAAACCCGATTTCTACCATGAAAACGTGATTATTGACATGGTCATTGACACGATTTATTATGTATTTTTATAACCATCAATTACCATTGTTAACATCCTAGAATAGTTGCGAACTTTTCTTGTCAAAATAGTAAAAGGGCCGTTAATGATTTTATGTTCAAATTGCGAAATCAGCTCTCGGTAAAAACAAATTTTTACAATGTAAACTCTTCGACACGCAATCGTAACTTTCATTTAAAAACCACCGCTCAAGTTTACGGGTAACAGGTTGTTTACATAAACCTCGTTACATAAACCTCTCTGTAATCGCTATTTTTCAAAAATATCGTGTATTACGTATATGCACGAACAAACACAAAAAATGAACAAATTATATCCTCAAAATGACATAGTACGAGTTAATGTAAGGTTAGGATTAGGTAAGCATGAGCTTTTATGTAAGAGTGTTCAGATTTGTAATGTCTTGTGTTCCTCTTTGTTCTCATGTTTATGTACATCTATTATATGGAAGCTTTACTATATTATATGTGTCCCATGTAATATACTTTAATATTGACGTTTTTTGCGACCTACAGGCCCTTTACCTATTCTTGGGTGTTATTATAAATGGGTGTATAGATTTTCCTAATACAATGTGTTCAATGAAAAGTCAAAGCAATTTTGGCTATTTTTACATAAACATTTTCTAATTTAAAGGTTTTATGAACTTTTCGAATAGCTGAATTTGCTTTTTAAATGAGCAACCGAAGCATCCTGTTAAATATTGATGCCATCATATTGTTGTTTTTTAACTTTTTAACATCTCATGAAATACAAAAAAAAGTATTTCAAACGTGGAATAATTAATTTGATTCGTAAAATATACAAGAAGGCACAAACAAATTATAATTCATATTAATGAACGATAGCATAACACTACATGATGCAGCGCTTATATGCTTAATCTAATGATGCTTAACGAGATATATTTAAAATATTGTTTTGGGAAACGTAAAGTTTATTTTTATGTTCATAAAAGCGTCTTTAAATGTCAAAACAAATTTCCCAGTGGCACTTAAATGGTTAAAAAATATAAAATAATGTTGTTGATGCATTTAAAACTATGAGTCGTAGTAAAACGAAATAAGAACTATGTGTCTTGATTTTAATCAAGGGAGGTATCTTCACGTTTTTCATCATTTGTCTCAAACTTAACGACTTAAATTATTCTATTCAAACGACTCGAAACACATCAAATATAAATCACATATTTTTCAAAACTTTTATTAATTAAAAAGGGAAAGGCAAAATGACAATATAATCAAATCATGTATAGCATGTTCCATTTATATCAGAAACAAACGTATTTATCATTGATTTGTGTCAGTACATGTGTCTCATACATATATATTTAGAACTTTATTAAAGAATATCATCTTTCAAAATTATTGTTAAAGCTATATCAATCATATTTGCATTTATCATTGGTGGTAATTATCCGATCATGATGTTGTTTCCTGAGAATTAAACTGAGTGTAAATGCATTCGATAAAAGTTGACTTGAAACTAAATACCGGGTGCTAGCAACTCTACAACAACTAATTTCAACAACAATAAAAACCAATTTCTTGATCAATATTTATCACAGATACGTATCACAGGTGTAAAAATGGACATATTGCACAAATCCTAGTTTCAAACATGAATGCTGTAAAAAGAAATGCAATTTATGACAAAATCACTCAATAAGTATACATTAGATATGAGTGTGTTACATAAACCACCCTGCAAGTTCGTTTAGATTATTCCGCTTATAAACATCTTTACTGTTATCAGAGCACATCAAATTAAATTTTCAGATATATTGTTTTCAACTTTCGCTAGAAGCGCTTATATTGCGTAAAACCAATAAACAATAACAAAAACGTATAAAGGATGTTATTTTGGATTGATATACTAAGATCGGTTAACCAATATCATATTTGAGAATCAAATCCATTTGTCAACACCGTATATTCATGCATTTTACCATTATAAGAAAGAAAACATTAAACAATTGTAAAATCATTTACTTATACAAATAAATATCAACATAATTTTAACAAAAAAAAAATATTTTTCTTAACATAACCAAATTTTCAAATAGTGCTCATTCAACGAGCATAATTTTAATGTGTTTTGATAGTTATAACCAGAAGTTATAGCATGTTTTGGTATATGTCGTGTCGTGTTGTGTGTCATGATCCTTAAGATATTGTGTGGTGCCAAGTGTTTCGTCGTGCCAGTGTCGTGTCGTGAATCTAATGAGCCAACAGGCACAACACGAGTCCGAGAGCCATGCTGAGAATGCCGACGGCTGGGTGAGCTGTAAAACAAAAAAAAACAAGAAATATGATGGGTTCAGGTTGCCCTTAAGTTATTATTTTGTTTATGTACGTATAAGTTTGACTTTTAACTTATTCATTAGTAATACTAAATACTATATCCATACGCCAATAAATCAAACTCATTTAGATCGGTGATATAAACTAGATATTATTTTTCATTATCGAAAAAACATATGAACCTGATTATTCTAGGATAAATTATTCTAGTCAAAAGCTGAGGTTTAAGTAATTTAAGAACTAATGATGAAAATTGAATATACACAATATTATTGTTAGTGAATATGGATAATAGCAATCAAGAAAAAAAATATTTGTGTTCTAACGGCTATGATGATTCTTTTTCATTGACATTTAAAGCTATTTATCTCTGTTACAGATTTATCTCTGTTACAGATTTATCTCTGTTACAGATTTATCTCTGTTACTGATTCATCTCTGTTACCGATTTATCTCTGTTACAAATAAAAAAAATAGATTATGTATAATATGTTTCTTTTAACACGTACCTGCACCACTGTCATCATCAACATAATCGACCTCAATGGTTCCGCCAGCGGCCTCAAGAGCATCCAGTTGCGAATTGGAGAACTCTTCCTGTTGATCTACAGTCACTGCTTCGGCTTGGACAGTGCTGAAGTAACCGATCTGGCTTGTGCTCAGGCCCTATATAAATGAACAAAAGTAAGGTAGTCAAAATAGACATAACCGATTTTATAAAACAAGTAATTCGTGCATTTGAGGTTTTTTCTTGTTTGCAGAACGAGTCATATTTTACTACTCATAGAAAAACAAAGATGAACATTACCGATTGGTTTACATTCTAAAGAAGAGGGCTCTTACAAACAGAACGAATCGCAAAATACTACTCACTGGCAAGTTCTAGTTGTCAATACTCACGAGGAAAGTGCCAGCAGGAAAGACAAGTAACACTTTACTACTCAGTGAGAGAGGAAAGAATTTACTGTCGGTGAAAGTAATTACACCACACTACTCACAGCGAGTGTTTTGAGTGCAAAAAGAGTTCCATCCACTACTCATGGTCTATACAATATACTACTCACGGAGAGGGTATAGGTCGGAACAATGAATACAACGTTTAAACTCACTACTCACTATAATACTCACTATTGTGATGTAACATAAACAAATGCTTATCACTATACTACTCACAGCGAGTGTTTTGAGCGCAAAAAATGCTACACATACTACTCATCTACTACTTACGGAGAGGGTATTGGCGGGGACCAGAGAGATGGCAATGGCACTGATAGCGTCGATCTGGGTCTCTGTAAGGCCACGCACGTCCGAAGATGTTATGCCACCTGCAAAATATTTACATATAAACTACATATATTTATATTAGACATTTTTTTCTAGATTTGTATACATTTATAAATGCCATGCTTTCTTTGTTAAATATGGGTATATCTTATTATGTTCAAATAACATGGAATAGTTTTACATGTTCAAAAAGGGCCTCAATCAGTGAAGTCATCCATGATAAACAAGGTTCCCAAAGAGTATGCTTTTGACCGTTATGATAACGACATCAATCTATAAAGATTATATACTTTCACCGTAGGAAATCAGTCTATCCGAAGAGTAAATACTTTTCCTAAAGAAAACTCATTTTCACAATTGACCGTTGATGATAAAGTTAACAATGGCAAAATCACTGACCAATCATGTTGCCGACTGTAGCCACGTCAACAGCGGTCCAGTCCTCGACTTGTCCAATAACATCCATTGCCTTGTCGGCATAGGCTTCCATTGTGTCATCGTCACAGCTAAGAAGCTCACCTACGCTCGACATGGCCGACCTGAGAAATATTACAAATATATGAAATTAATAAAGTAAACGGCGAAAACAAAGATTACAAAACGTTGATTCAAATGAAACGAAAATGTTGACAATGATTTGCATTGCCTTGTCGTCATAAGCCTCCATTTCGTCATCGTCACAACTAAGGAGTTCACCGACGCTTGACATGGCGGATCTAAAGAAAAACAATATTTAATCAAATTACATTTATTGTTTCATTTTATTGTATTCATTCTACATCAAATGGAGATTGAGCAATGATACACATGGCTGTGCTAGTATAGGCTTTCATTGTGTCATCGTCGCAGCTACGAAGTTCACCAACACTCGACATGGCTGACCTGATTGTGACGTAATCAAAATTTATGTTATTGCTGTACAGGCCTTATCAACAAAAACGTCATATATAACTAACAAAGGACATGAATATGAGGTGGAAATGGTAAAATATAAGTAATCTATGAGCTAATATGAGGTCATGAAATAGTGGGGGTTAGTCTCACATGACCTCATTGTTCACTAGCATGCGAATTCGCCCAAACTAACTATGTCCGTTGACTTGAAACCTGCCAATCGAACATATCCCACACTCCCTCAGGAGACAACACCCCTCCTCCAGAATATGCTACACACTCATTTTCAGTATTGTCCATGCTTCATATCACACTCTCTGAGGCGCCACAAGCGAATTCGCCCAAACTCACAATGTCTTCTACGGCTCACTCCAGCCACCCCCAACCCCGACCCCTAACTAATTCAATCCGAACCCCGATAACCCCCCCCCCTCCTCCCCCAACAAAGAAAAAAAACCCTCGCTCGGGCTTTAAGT
>LQRL01186906.1:616-11013 GCA_001703475.1 Hydroides elegans
ACCTGACATTTCATGGTGGGCTGAATGTGTTGCCAAATACCGATATCGGTTTGACCGTTTATTGACATTCTAACGTAAAACCAGATTTCAGACAGGACAGTTTTTTTTAACATAATGCCAAAAAATTATAGTTATGGAACAACTCTTCATAATTGAGTTTCAATTATATGAAGTATCTAAAACAAATAAATGATTGTTTAGTCATTGTTTCTTGTAGTTTATTTATACACGTGTGTTGTTGATTTAGCGTTGTTGTTCCACCGCTACAGTTAAAACCATATCTAAACTAACACCCAAGTGGCTAAACGATGCAAACCAAACGCGTAAACGAAACTTTGTAAACGGCTAAACGAAATCTGTTCAAACGGAAAAACGACTAAACACATAAACGCCTAAACATCTTAACGGATAAACGGTTAAATACCTAAACGCCTAAATTACATGTATGTATGTGCTGGTAACACTGCATAACAAAATAACGCCGAAACGGCCAAACACCTAAACGCCTAAACGAGAAAACGCAAACGAGTAAACGAAACTTTTGAAATGAAATAAATTGATATCGATATTTAGGTTAGAAATGGTTTAAGCTGTACACTACTGTTACTTTATTCCAGCCTGACACACGGTATCTATCTTAATGTTGTTCCGTCTAAATGTCAACTTTCTGTTTCTCCTCAGTCGCCCGGATTCTTCCTTCATCTGGTTTCTCAATCCATTGAAGTCCATTCGTTACATCCTGTGGCACCAGTATAAATGGACAATCATCAAGGGGCTTCTGACCTTATTCCTTGGATTTATGGTCGCCATGTTCTTCTATTCCATGCCCGGATATACTGTGAAGAAGATCATGGGTGCATAAAACTTAAAGAGACCGTCATAAACAGTAGAAACAATCTCATAATACAAAGAATCCGAGCTTATTGCGCTCCTTATTTCTGCAATCTTTTGTTTTAGTTATGCATTAAATGGCGGTTATACAAGAAAAATATCAAAATATTAATTTATTAATAAACTGCTGTAGGTTCCATTTGCAAGATGTTTAATAGTCAATGTATATTTCCAACTTCAATTGCAATTACCTAGCTACAGCGTAAATATTATTTCAAATGAGCACTATTTTTTTGTAGGCATTTGATGTTTTATATAAGAATCAAATGATAAAATATTCTCAGACTCACGCTGTTTGATCTCATTTTCTTATCAATTTTTTGAATATGCATTTATTCCGTTGTATTATATTTGTTCTTTGTTGTCCACTGCTGTGTTTCACTTATTGTATATTCTTCATACGATTACGGAGTGGTTACATTAACAGACCGAATTTACTCGTGGAATATAAACCTTCACTGTTTTCTTACACTCGTTGTGAAAATAATATGTCGTTTTATAGTCCCATAAAGAAAGGTCGCACCGATCGATTGAAATCGAAGGTTAACGTAACGACTCATTTACAGTGTTGGCAAATGCATCCCCTTCCCTAATAAGCATCAATCTGTGTTACTCAAGCTAGTCGATTATATGTTTGATGTAGTTAATGTATAATCATGAAAATAAAATTGCAAAATCATTGTTCTTCAGCTTCCAACTCTGCTGTTCTAGTCATATATGAAATGAAGTCTAGTCAAATCAGATGTAATAGTCATCGTGTAATCTAGTCATGTATATCTCCGAATATAATTGCAATTCAAGTAGCTAATGATATAGTTTAGATACATAAATGAATAAGGATAAAAAAAAATAGTTTAATGTGATACTAGCATTGTGCAATATAGTATGAATAAATGTTCCAAGAACTTCAAATTGAAATCAAGAAAATATTGATTATATTAAGTGTATGAGAATTCAACATAACTTGTTGATAAAATTTATAAAAAAATATATATATATAAAGACGGACAAATCGAACAATTAGATACAAAAATAATTTAGAACATTCTTATGATATCAGTATGGACATTCAACGTTGTATATATTGCAAATATATTGCATTTAGTGAAAATGTAGATTTAATGATCGAGCAATATTCATTCTGTTACTTATTACTATTAACAACATGTTGTTATGTTATGTATATTTGATTTGAAAAAAAAACAGAGTCAATTAATTAACTGTAGCACAATGAATTAAAATCATAGTCGAGTACATCTGGGCCATCGTTTAAAGTTAGGCAAATGCCTAATTGCGCAATAGATGTAATCTCATTTCAAAAGTACGGAAGACGGATAGGGCCAGCTGTGTTGTAGATATATGATGGAGATATATCTCGGTACTGAGCATATATATCTCGGTACTGTGGAGATAATTTCCATAGGTGCGCAGCAGATATATGTTGGTATATGGTGATATAGCAGAACAGATGCTGTGGAGATATATCTCAATACTGAGCACATATGAACCTATATTTATATCACATATGATTTATTCCATCCACCACACCGTATTTCTTATTTTGAGCATCTATTTTCTCCCTAACCCTTATCTTATAATAATCAATTATCATCCGCACAATACTCCTGACCCTAAAATCCTCGATACATATCCCCATCTTAAAATATTGTAGAACCATCTACCGATTATATAGAAAATTGCGAAATTTGGTATTTTTCAAGTAAATCACCATTTGATTTGAACATAAATATTTGCAGTCTTATAAGTGTGGCACCAATTCCTTACCCCTAACCTTAAACTTTAACCATAACCTTGTATTGACAATTAATTGGTGTCTTCAGTTTTAGAAATATGGATACAGGTTCAAATGTGCTCAGTATTGATATATATCTCCACAGCATCTGTTGTGCTATATCACCATATACCAACATATATCTGCTGCGCACCTATGGAAAATTATCTCCACAGTACCGAGATATATATGCTCAGTACCGAGATATATCTCCATCACATATCTACAACACAGCTGGCCCTATCCGTCTTCCGTACAAAAGATATTATGTTTAACAACATTAACTACATTAAAGAATAGCATCTTTGTAGCATCGTATTATTAAGTTGTTTTGAAATATCTGTGATAGAGTAAATTGGTTACTTTTCTATATAAAATAGGACGTTAACTAGGATGTTAACGGCGCCAAATCTTGTTTGTTGCAACACATTATATAACACAATGATTACGTATTAATTAATTGAAAATACTTGATAATATGATTTCATTGCATTCCTGGCTGTAACTGCGAAACTTATGTGATATCAGTTTTTAAAGATGACGTATATACGCACGATATTTTGTCAGGAAATGAAAAGGGATACTAAGCCAGATATCTAATATAATTAATGTCAAAATGTTCCTCAGTAAAGATATGTGAAATAGTATTCGAGCTATTAGTTTGAGTTTATGTTTATTTGAATTTGATTTATGTATGCAATAGCTGTAATAGTTAATTTAGATACTGTTTTCGGGTAATTGGAATTTGCTAAAGCAGTCACACATTTAAACTACGCTAAACGACAGTATATGTACCTCGTTTATAGTTTGCAATTGCACGAAGTTTAGTGCGACATCTGTACATAAATGCATATATGTATCATATAAATCATAATGTCTCAAAACCCTACCAAATAAGGTAATGAAGCTTATCAAATTATTTGTTTTAAAATGTACAGATGTGAATCATATAGCGTGTATAAGTAGTAGCAATTCAATAAAGATAGTTAAAAAGAACCTGCCGTATTCATTTGCTTTTTAATTACAATGTACTTTAGCAATCACTAAATCAACTGAACCATTTTGCCGAACTATTATCTATAATATTTATGCAATCTAATGAACAGGATATTTTTTACGATATTTAAGAGCCTTTGTCAGTCAATTCCGTTTTTACTTTGCATGTAATTATGATGACATTCCAATCAATCCATCATCCTCTAAATGATTAATTTTACTTTCATTCTAGTTATAACAAAATTTATTTTGTTTCTATGTTCACATTAAGAAAACCCCGAAAGACATTATCTTTTTATAAGAGCACTAAGCATACTATTAATATTTCATGAAGAGCAGTTCTAGCATCTTTTCTGACAAGATGCATTGCGTCAAAATCTTTTAAAAAAAAATCTACTTAAGCATCATTCTTAACCAATATATCAAGATGAAATGGAATATGCATTACATGTCATTAAATTACATGCAAACATGATATTTTAAACAACTATATTCAAAACTACAGCCCATAATAATATTTCATTTAACAATCATAACAGCCAAGCTCAAATTCCTTTAAGAGGAAGCTTTTTGAGATATTTATGTTGACTGTTGACATCAGCCTAATGCCACCGACTACACCAAACCCTTCCACCCGATTAGCTGCTCAGATGAAACGGGGGAGAATGTGGTGGTCTCATAGGGACCCCAGTTCACTTAAAGGAGAAGTGTAGAGGAGAAAAGCTGCAGCCCCATGCCTTGATAGTAAGATGATTGATAGTGTCATAAGAAGCTCCATGCTCGCTCGGGCCCAAAATGGAACTAACTAGTTGCCGTGGCAACCGTAATCCAATAGGAGATGTGACAGACTGGGGATTGGGAATCAGGGCGGCCTACATCCGGGTGGCATTCGGACCGAATGAGATGGCTAGTTTTAAGCAAATGCGTAGTTCGATATAAACTAGACTAAATGCACATACAATCAAGTTTGTTTCTAGTATATTTGATAAATTAAATGACCTTGTTATAAATTACATATGTACTTGTATTACATACCTTTTGTTTGCTAAATATGTATTTTATATGTATTTTATATCCTATTATAGTGTACTATAAAAAAGACAATGCGTTGGCAAAACGGGGTATATATTAGGACCACAAACCTCCAACAAGCCACAGAGTGCTTTGTCGGCGTCACCATGCCAACCGTAATCCAATACAGACTCGTTGCTGACGCATCGTCCTCTCACGCCACTGCTGGCTTTAACGGCAATCGGTTCGCATATATAAGATGTCGCACCAATCTGGATTAGACTAGATTGGATTATGGAGATTACCGTTTAATTAAGTGTATACGATTAGGTAGCGTTCGGTGAAGATTTCAGGTTTAATTAATTTGCTGAAGTTTTGTTTTAAATAGATTCTGAATTAGATATTGCGCTCATTTAACAAAACTGCTTTAAACGAATAAAATCAATTTTATTTATTTGTATCTATGGTTTGGTAAAATGTTTAAATATTTCTTAGTTATCTGATGTTGAAAAGCATATATGTTTGATATATCAGTAAAATCAAAGCCAAAAATATATAATTTTGTCTACATGTATGTATTCCAAATCCAGTAATATTGGATTGGATAAAACTAATTCGAGATGTTTAGACACTCGCATTTGTGATGTCATTTAGCTGAGTCGCTGAGCAAAGCGGTATCTTAATGAAATCCAAAGCCCCTGTCACGTAGGCCCCCCTTTGAGGCAAGACGACAAGAAACGAAAATTCGTCTACTTCAATTATATATCAATAAAGGATTGGAAAATGAATTGTAATAAATTCCGAAAAAAACCTAGCCTGATATGGACTGTAAGCTCTTAACAACAACATAATTTATTGTCGAAAATCAAACATGCAATTTTAGTTTGAATTGATTAAAACATGAAATGAAGATGGACGAGTCTGATTGTATTTTTTTACCAATCCTATTTGTTAAATGTAAAACGCACCATAATAAGCACCTGATGATTTATAAGCTTTAATAATACGCAAGTAACCTCTTTTTTACATTGATTTTTTTTTCATACATTTGTTGAAATCTAGAATACTCTGCTACCGTTTTAGTGAATAATATTTTCGCAATAGCTTTGGGCAAAGCTCACCATTCTCGCTTCATGGTCCGATGGGCCTTTGCTTAATATCCCTTAATGTCTATAAATGAGATCATTGTGTAAAAATAAAAGTAAGAAGAGTTATTCAATAACAAAATATTACTTACTTGAAAAGGCTCTCAGATTATGTATAGGTTTGATTATTCAGTTTGACCAAGCTTGTGTTGTTTAAATTTGTTTATATTTTGCAGTTTATGCATAAGGTAATTACACAAATTAATCTCTCAAGCCCACAATAAATTGTATTCATTGATTGGTTTATTCAATCGCTCTATAAAATGAACATTTTTTAGAAACATTTGTTATTCGGTTGTTTAGCTTCTTCTAATAGCTTAATGATATTTTGTTATATTTTGGTTTCGGAGATGTCATCAAACCAAAATTGTCGCTATGTTCACTGGCTTAAATTAGTCGCAAGGTTACTATATATCTTCTATCTATAATAATTTTCGAATATGACTAGCAAACTTGAATATGTGCCCAATATCCATTAAAAAATTGAAAATAAAAAGTGATATCATAGACCGAATTCAAATAATCAATTAATTTAAGTCGTATTCGATGCAATTTTAGAAAAGCAGCCTTTGGCAGTTGATAGAAATTGTTCTTTGATGAAGTGCAATTAATTCTATACATCCAATATTCCAACCAGTTTGAAAACAGGGTTTTATTTTTATTTTTAAAAAGTCAATTTTGTATATATGAGATAAAAGTTAGTAGAACAGGTAGCCTGATATAACGTGTATTTGGAAACGCCAATTTTAGTTGTGATTTTTGCACAGTCTTGTGCATTATTGAATATAGCATGTAGTTTATTTAGAGGTTTTTAACAATTGTAAAAGAAAACAACCAAAATAGGTACGACATATATTTCTGAGCATGTTTATTCTATTCAAAATATCATAAATCACGATAAAATAATGACAACATATAAGTTACTGTTGTTTTGATAAAATAACACAATTCATATTACAGTTTCTACACAAGTAATAATATGATCTCGATATACAGTATGTTCAAGATACTTTTTACTAAAATATAATATCATATAACATGTGCACCTTTCAAGTAAAACATACGATTACGTCAAATCCTGGTAACGATTTTTATCTCAAAGTTACATATTCTTAGAGACCTCAACACGTTTTTAATATGGTCCATACAATAATGTATGTATCCAGATTTAATATACTGGATCAGTCGCAATTCGTAGGTGCCCGATCAAGCAGTCCAAAGGGACCTACATGTAGTAAAATCGGTTCCCACGTATATAACGATTACAAAACATCAAAATAACATGATATTAACAAAGCATACAAAGAATATGAAACTGATAGCATCTGTGACATTTAAAAATCTTGACGCGGTAGACTATTTTGACTGCCACTTTTAGGTTAACCTTAAATGCAATTAGTCGATAGATATATTATCCTGCTAAAGTTACATGAAAATTATATTTCATGAAAATGTATCCCCAATTCTAAGAATGGAATGAGTTAATGATATCATATAAATGCACTTTATATAATCGTCAAATACTATTTAAACAACATAACGTACGTATTTGACATTTACAACAAAATGTCTTACCTGCTACCTGCACTGTCTTGATTGCTTTGTATTCTTTTATTTTATTTGAAATACTCACATTTATCTTTATTATACTTTTGTTCCTTACTATTTGATTAAATAGAAATTCATTTTAGTTTCCTTTATTGTGACTATTTCATAATTTCTATTATTGTAACCGTGTTTTGCCAGCCGACTATACTCATTCCATTCTAATAAGCAACTTTAAAGTAAAGTATGCTCGGTTCGCTTGGTAATCAACTGATTTATATTCCGTTCAATTCCCCTAGAATAGCAGATTTAATTCGCACACAGTTCGTTAATCATAAAATGGCTAAACCATATCATGTTATCATATTGTTAAATCACTCTCATTGGTTAGTTGATGCTTTAACTGCATGATTCTATATCATTCATTTTTATATTATATTTCAATAAATCGTAAACGGTTCTGAAGCTATTTGTTCCACCGTGGCATTCACCGCGTGCCTTAATTGTACAATATCCACCAAGGACAGCGCAGTGAACACTGGGGGAGAACTCGAATCTCATATGTAGAGTTGATATCAATCTTAAAGCTTATCTTAACCTAACGTTACTTTAGTTTTAACAAGTGCATTATAAAATTTATTATAGAATGTCAGCCTTTAAAAAACTTGAGTACCGTTAAAGCAATAATGAATATTTCCTTGTGTTTTAGCTATATATAGGCTATTGTAATTTTAGTTATTTAAATAAAATTGGAAGCGACGCAATTTTATATTTAGACCGATTAAGGAAATATTCACCTATTCTATTTTTGTTCACTTACAACACAAGGCCGACTTTCTCTTAAAGTTCACATCAATGACGTTTGCGTGATGCCATGGCAATAGGAAATAGCGAGTTCCCTAATGCCAATGCACCCAGTTCATATGGTGAAAGAGTATTATTATTTCCTTGCTTCATAGAATAATGGTTTAATTGTTTATTGCTTTATTACTTTGGATAATTCATTGTCCTAATGTATTTTCGATTGGATGGGAATCTAATGATTATTTCCTTACATTTGAAATAAAATTAATACCTTACTGCTGTAATGATTAATTTCTTCTAATCATACTTTTCTTGCCTAGCATTTATGTTAGTAAAAATAAGATTGTGGTTCTCAAATAGACTTGCTTAAATATCATGATTTTTTATGGGGAAACCACACACCCACACCCTTCTCTTAAATGACACAATATGCTAAGTACTCTCATCAAATGCATTTCATCCCAACAAGAGAATCTATACACTAGACCAGTCTCCATAAACCCTACCTCTCCACCATTATCACCACCCCTCTAACCACAAATGACGTAGCTTGATTCCGCTATAGTGCAACCATCACAAAACAAGCATTGTATATGTATTAGATGGTCGCCAGTAGTACGCACAATGAGGCCAGTCGCACACTAATGGAGAAATACATTGTGGGCTACAATGGCAAGGAGCGGGGCTTTTGCTCATCAGGATGTATCCATTACTGAAGCAGAATGACAGTGACATCGACATAATTTGGCACCGTGGCATGTTCGCTCGACGTAATTAGCTATATGCAGCTGCCTCTCCACCCCAAAAAATGGATGCAACTCTGATGAACCCCACGTATTCATATATTGAAAAAAAACCTACATGACGATATTGGTCCTTTTTGCTTCGTTTACCAAAATATTTACGAAATATGTTTTATAACATTAAAGCGACCATTAGTTCAAATTCAAACACATTTGTCTTATATTGAATTCGCAAAGATTTGAAAACAAAAATTTACTTGTAAATTTTCTGTCTATATTATTCTATATTTCGTTTATGTTCCGGTGTCCTTTTCTGGTTCACTTTTTATGTTTTTTATAATGTATTTGAAACTAACCACCGCGCCATATTCAATAAAATCGCCCTTTTCATCCTCAGAAATTCCAGAATTTACTACTTTCCTCCGACGCAACTTGCTGGTTGTGCCTTTTAGTTTTATTGTCGTGTCATCTAAGCCCACTCTAGCATTAGTCTCCTTTGTTTTTCTTCCCTTCTTATTTTTACCCTACTCGGCTAGCTGGCAATGCATTAATGTCAACCCCATAGCACCCGAGCAAAAACATGCGATATTGACAAAACGGAAACCGCTCATTCTTATTCGTTTCCAGGAAATTCTCTTGTTTTCTAAACACTTTTTTAGCTTTGACATTTAATGGTTTTCTCTCAATAAATTCATTTTAAGATTTGAGCTTCAAAATGTTTTAAATTACTCTCACCTTCAGATTTTTCGACGCCATCATCTAGAATAAATATGCAGAATAAAATATATGTTATAGAAATGAAATCCAAGGGAAACAATCTTTTAAAATAGTCGATTATTTAAGGATATAACAAATATTAACAACATAATATATAGTTTCAGAATGCTAGAAATATTATTATCATATCAACGTTTTTTAGACCAACCAGATATGCTCATATTTTTCTATATTCTTTATAGTGTTGATGGTGGTCAGTATTATTTTTTAAGCATTTGATATGAAATAATGTCAATGCCATATGAGTACCTTGTGATGTTTAAAAAAAATACTTGAATTTAGAAATATTTCCAAGCATCAGTGTTAATTGTGCAAATATCGCTGTTGATTATTTTCTAAAAAAAGCAATCCATTACGCAATGTTTCATTATTCGTCGAAAATAAACCTAAGATATATATCAATCATATTTTTGATTCCATCTTAGATTTATCTAAATAAATTGTTTACTTACACAGAAACATATTTCAGATGATCATTTCTAATTTTATACTTATTTTGCTTAACATTTATACTATATATCCAACCAAGAAAATGATTGAGAAATGTGTTACCTTGTTACTTCATGCGTCAAGTTTCCAACAAGCCTCAAAGCCCGTTTTCTAACTTTCAATGAAAAATCCAGTGTAGATTGTGACAACTAATTGCTTGTGGGTACTACGTGTTTCCTGAACATCCTGACAGTTTCTTGCGAA
>LQRL01186909.1:5808-25979 GCA_001703475.1 Hydroides elegans
GAATTCAAAACTAAAAATTTATATTTTTGCATTTGCATTTCGGGGGGAATTGGGCATGGGGAATTGTCCTACGGGGAAATTGTAGGGTGGGGAGTTGTCCAGGGGGAATTGTCCAGGGGGAAATAGTCCAAGGGGGAACTGTCCTAGACCCCCCCCCAAAAAAAAACGTTATTCAGCAATATATAAGCTATTTAAATAACAATAAAGATAATCAAAATATCTACGCTTAATGTTTTTTTCGGGAAAAATGGCATATGTCAATACAGATACAAATGTAAGAAGTTTTCATGACTTTGCTTACATCGAGACAGTATATGAATGTTTAGTTGACGGGATATTTTATCGTGATTCATCTCATGACATATATATTTTTTGTGAGAGTTTAATGCTTAATCAATGCACTTCCAACTCTGTGAAACGTTTAATCGATGTCGAGCGGATGTTTGTAACTCGGGACCATGTACCTGACTATTTTTTGCCGCTGACACAGAACGGTACCTTGTACGTTGTACAAATGCCACCTGAAGATAGACGCCAACATATTCACTCTACATTTGGTTTAATTAGACGTCTCATGATTTTTCTAAATTTTAAATGTCTTCCGATATCATCTCAAAAAGTGACGTGCGACGGATTACCCTTGCTGAGTTGGTATATATAGAATTATGATATCTGAGTTTTGATTATATGTATAATCATATATTGATGCTATGATATTGAACAATTTTGAATTCTTGAGACTAACAAGCAAATAAGAGCAAAATGTATAAATATTGTTTACATTCATCTACAGCGTTAAATGATATAAACAGCATAATAATAGTAATATAATTTTGACGTTGTATCGAAACAGCATTACAAAAGTGCATTGACCTGATTAAGTTTCGTTCAAGTCTCTGATAATAGTACGCATTAGATAGACGTTTTTATTACATAAGCCGTTCATCACAATTATTTGTGATTAATATTGAATACAAACCATTAAATGTTGTTGTTGCAAACAAGATGTAATAATCATTTTAAATAGTTACCATACCCCTCTTGCCGGTGGTCAATAATATAATTAGGCAGCACTCTTTTATTCTTGGAGAAAAAAATTACTAGAAGTAAGCCCCCACCCAACAATAGAGTATATGCAACAAAGAGAAAACAATGGCTCTCCCTTTTAAACCCACTCATGATTTTGACACCCTGGTCATTGTGCACCCAGTGGTCATTTTAGAAACCTAGTGCACCTAATTGTCGTTTTATTTTGAAACCTGAAAAATATTATTGAAGTATTTATGCATTTGTTTATTGTTACACGTATGATCTTATTATTGTAAAATAATTTATTATCATAAACACACATAAAATAAAAACGTTTTTTTTTATTTCTCTATGCATTCAAAAAATATATATGTTAAGTCATTCAAAATCTTTGTTTTGTCATCTAATTTGTACACATTCATTTTATCCTAAAATGTTATAAATTCAATATATAACCGATGCCATTCAAATACAATCATGCCTATTACAAATCTGCCAATATGGCGTTTGAATGTCCAATATTTATTAAATGTTTAACATAAAACATTATACAGTTCCCTTTTTACAAAATAGCCAATGCACGGCCCGTTTAAATCATTTTGAATATACATGGTTACGAAAAATGTAATAAATTTATTAAATGTATCAGTGCACACGTTTTCCGAATCAAATAACATGCGCACACGTTTTACAAATCAACTATGATATGTATTTTAATGTTTTAACACACTCCCTATAAACTTTATAAAGTCATACTAAATAATCAGGACTCCCTTAAAATGTTGAATGGCAATAAAAAAACTTAAGTGTTTACTTAAACAGCAGAAGTTCAATTAAGCATGATACATCACATTTTTGTTCTCACTGTAATTATGCTATGATTTGTAATGCGATAAGTTGCCAAACAGGTGTCACTAAAATATTAGCTAGCACAGATTAAATGACAGATTGACATGGACAACTATTTTGACAACCAAGTTTTTTATTTTTATTCACACTGATAAATCGCAGCTTGCAATACATAATCAAATGTGGGTGCTACACCTATTTCAAGCACATCCTACAAATTTGAAATGCGAAATTGAGTCATAAACATGTTCCCTTGCAATATATTTCAAGTGGATTCAATATATACCGAGTATTTTGTTGAGCAATGTTGTTGCTTTGAGCAATGCATAGGCTCCATCGACTAATTGTTCTTTCCATGAAATCGGCCCTGGCCTATTACCATGTGTCAATTTATATGCGAATGATTCGTCGCTCACATACCATGAAATAGCCAAATGTCTATGAATAATATCGACATTTGAGTTCAGCTCCTGAAACATATCAACACTTTTATTCAATATTATCATGTCTTGTGAAATCAATATATCTTTACAAACTTCAAGCACCTCTTTCCATTTGTAGTCGAACACACAAATAACTGGCGTGGAACATAACAAAGGATGCGGAAAATGAAATGCCATGCGAGGTAGATTCAAACGGTCAAATTGTCTATATCCTCTAAAAATATAAATGAATATATCCAATAGACATAGAACTAGCAGTCCCGAGTACTTGCTTAATAACCTAAATTCCTTAGATTTGTAGGTTTGCATGACGAGATTAAGAAAAATAACACGTATATGGTAACTTTTTATTCCAGGTTTATATCCAAATTGTCTTATCACATGTGCTTCTGTCATGAAGTCTTTAAAATCAAATATTGAATCTCGATCTGCCGAAATATTGTGAATTATGTATTTAAAAACGCGAAATGCTTTTCTTACATTTTCCGGGAGGCGCTTTAATATTTCGTTTTCGACAATGCCAGTATCGCACACATTTGCTTCATTTAGTCGAAAAATGAAAAATGGATTCTTATACGTATTCAGTTCGAACGGTAGATGTTCTACGTTACATAAAAAATGTGTTTTGTCTATCTCTTCTTGTGTCAAAGTATATACTGGAATCAGATCAATAGTTGCCCCAATCCTCTCTGAATCTAAATCTGACATATATTCTAAAACAATACAGACCCCATGAATTCGACTATGCACTTGTAGTCCGAGTACATTAAGATTTTTAAAAGCCTTTGATGGAAGTGCTTCAAATTCCAGTAATTCTTTAACTTTCTTATATAAATTACAACTGGCTAATTTTTCAAATCTTGGTATTTTCAAAAGATAGTCTACTTCATGAGATAGACCCATCTTTGTATCTGATGAAAGGCTTCCAGTTCTATAAACGCATGCATGCTTGTATTCATTACAGGAATGTTGTAGCGATTCCACTAATTTCGTAACGAAAGAATCGATTGCGTTATATATGTGTGGGTGCTTATTTAAATTGATCGAGTATTTGTTATCCAATTCCGTAGCGAATCCGTTTAGCTGTTCAAAAGATAAAGATGAATGATTTCGTATAAACTTAGATACGTTATAGTTCAATGGTGGCTTGTTACCAACAGCAATATGCCCCAGCCTTAAAAACATATCTCCATCATGGTTTGTTGTACTTTGTGTCATGTTTTAGTTGCTCAATCAACCTTGAACACAATTCTGAGTTTCAGTTTACACATTTGATCAACAGAAGTAACGAATATACAATTTGTCCATACGTTTGCTATTTTTATGCAATGATATATTTAGGTATTATAGCGTACCATTTATATTCAAAATATTAGAATCATTGTCATTGAACTCAAGGTGAAATATATTTGTTCAATTCTATATTCACCTGTTTTTGGGGTCCCTTTTATGCGTCGCACTAGTCAATATTTATGTGGTTTTAAACGTAACTGTTATCGTTACATAATATTTACTCCGTCTATAGTTTGTATCCCATTGTGTGCATATTTATTGAATGATATTTAATATGTTAATGAATCACTACGCGCATATGAATTAGCATATAAAGGGTAAAATTATATGGGTCAACACTTAAGTATAAGTAGCTGATAATATTGGATATGATCTTTAGTTTTTCTGCTCTCTGACACTTGATCAGATGGCATCGCTGATACAATTATAAAAAATTAAAAATTTAACTAACAAATACAATCAATTAATTGGTTTTTAGATTTAGATTAATGCGACATATTTCATTTTAAGATATTTTCTTAACACAAATTCATGACCATGAAAGAATAGTTATGTCTCAAGGCATACAACAATATGAATGTCGGTAACCAATGTCTTATTTGCTTTTAACATGTTTAGAAAGTACAATCATTTCCTTATATCAAAGAAAGTGTTTTTAAACTATCAATATATTATAAGGTCATGCGATAATTTCTTATTTACTCCTCAAAGGTCGATGGAACAGACAATACATTTATGTGTCGGAAAATGATTTGATTCTACTCGATATGTGATAATTGAAAGACTCCGTGCAACAATTTGTTAAGTCGACTTTACATGTTTCGCTAAAACGTATGGCAACGTGCCAAATATTAACCGTTCCATGTTATATGCTTCAGTTATTTCAAAAATATCGGTGCGATCATAATTATTTTATCCTTTGGCCAATTGCCAATTCTTATATAAATGACCAATTTTAAAACATTCACTGCCTTTTTTCTCAAAACGTCAATTTCAGACTTAACACATTGTTGCAGGGAGCCCTTCAATTGGGAACGGGGAATTGTTAAATCCCTATGGAATGATATACTTTTTTTATATGATCAATAATGTCATTTCATGTCATGTTGCTTTATTTAAATCAGGTTATTGCTAATTGAACACAGTTATCTCAAAACATATTGATCATTACAAAACAAAACACATATCCGAAAGTTGTTAAGCGAATTTATGTCAGCACAAGGAGTAAAACCATTCATGTTTATATTTTTAATTGGCGTTTTGGTAAAGTTAATAGCGCAGTCTTTCTTCCATCTTATTAACTGATATAATATTTGATTAATCCATGTTCAAGTGTATCACTTTATAGATATGTACGAAACATATACAGGCCCGGCAAAAAGTCTGTTATATATTTATTTAAAGTCGCATGGTTCCATTGTCCGACATGGTAACAACATTATTGTTTTGAATATGTATTGGTATGTCTTTCGTATGTTTTGTTTCTTAAACAATATGGGTTTTTCCATATCTTAGATCCATTATTACACAAGGCATGCGAGGTTGTGGGCCAGGTAAAGTGTTGAAATCCCATAAGGAAATTCAAGTCACATCCCGAACCTCTTTAACAAATCCGCATTTACGACATTTACGATATTAAGATAAAAATGATAAAATTGATGTCTAATGGAAGGATAGAGTCTGTAAATAAGGAATAGAAAACCCTATGTTTAATTAAAGCAATGTTTTTCAAATGGTCTATCCACACATTAACTTAGACACCAATGCATTATAAGGGTGGGTCAAATTGATTGAACTAACCTTCAAACCAAGCTTCAAACCACTTAAGGTCAAGGCGACAATAAACAATATTAATCCATCAAATCATTTTCAAACCTGCTAAAAACCAGCTTCAAAGTGGTGGTAATAGGAATTTTACGGGTGCACCTTTGGTTTGAAGTCTGATTGAAGGCTGAAACAAGGCGGGTCTGATGGTGGTTTGAAGTCAAGTTTGTAGGACCTTCAAACAAACCCTTAATTTTGGTATTGACGAAACGACGACCTGAATTGGTTTGAAGTGTAGATCAATTTCAACGCACCCTAAAGCATATGAACCAAAAGACTCTCGTTCACCCTACGCTGTTCTTAATTGAGGTATAAAGGTACGGACAGCCAGCCGCGAAATATTTCGCCATCGCTGATTAATTTAAAGAAAATATAGAAACCCTGCGATATTGTTTCTAGACTAAGTCCCCAGCGATAGAGCGAAATCTGTTCACGCACATTTTGCGATTTCTATGTCAGAAATAATTTGGTAAGAAACAGTGCAATAAACAAAGGCTTCAACGGATTGTTTGTGTGATTGCGTTTTCTGTCTTTGCGATTGTGCGAAATTAATTGCGAAGTCTGCGATATCCTTTGTTTTGTCTGGTTTTATTAAGGATTTAATGAAATAACATTGTTTTGAACTAAGGAACATATATAATCTAAATAGATTTCTACATAATTTAGATCACCTCAACCAATATTGTACATTTAACTACTAATTTTAACTCTTTTTGTAGCACTATGTTAGAGTATTAGATCTATTACAAAAATAGTTTAAAACTTGATTTTTGAAAACGGTTTCAATGATTCTATTGATAGAGCCTAAGATTTTCTAACGCAGCAGAAATTATGAAGATGAGCCATGCTCTTATATAACCTAGTATACTATGGAGACTAATGGAAAGGACCGCGTAGAACTCTATATAAATTCTAACATACATTTTGTAGACTATGTTAAGACCATCATTCAAGACGTTGATAATATCCAAATTAAACTTTGATAGGTACGGATAATCTGTGTAATTGTGAGAATCAATCATGCTTCTTATAATTACATCAAAGTGATCAAATATAAAACTCAAATGCGTTAATACAGATAAAATCTTATATATTTGCCGAATAGTTAATGACTTAATTTTAAAGATATTTGATCTGAATATAGAAATATGAATATCGCAAAACCGATTTCGCGAGTGCGTGAACACACTTTGCGTTTTAAATCGCGACTCCAGAAATCGCAAAATTCTGCCTGTCCGTACCTTAATGGTTAGACTTCTCAATTATTTGTTCGATATAATGTTTATTCTGTCACATCTATTCCTACCTGCACAATTTCTTAACCGAATGTGACAGATGTAAAAACCAGATAGCAAAATAGCCCTTAGAAATTCAAACAATTAATTTTTTTATATCACAAATTCGAAATATTCGATCTTATATTATTGTTTTAAACATATCAACTAAACTTTTTAACAGTAATATAAACTACATTTATAATTGAATTAAGAATATAAACCATTTCTCTTTCGTTATGAATATTACTTTTCAAACATATACATATAAACTAATGGCTTTGCACCAAGAGATTAATTCATAAATGTACAGAACCGTCCAATTTTGGTAATGCATGCTTTTATTCACAACGCAGAGCAAATCATACTTTGGATAATGTATTCTATATTTTTAATTTTATAGTTATAATTATTTCCTTTTTGGAAAAATGACTTTCTCTACACCCAGCAGCGGAACTTCGAAGACTGCGGTGATAACTAGAGACAACCCCATGGTCAGAGATAGGTTGCCGAGGAACAGGATCACTCCCTTTAAAATAAATTACAGATTGAAACATTGAAAATCAGTATGACAATTTATATTTATATGAGAAAATATATGTTTAGCATGATTTTATAAATGTCAAATTGTTCTATTATGCAGAAAACAAAAAACATCGAATCCACACAACATACATGAATTCCGTTTTAAAAAAAGGACGTGGAAGTTTGTTTTATATATTTTCATAGATAAAATAATAAAAGAGATAACATTTAGATCGGGCTGAAGACTTACGAAGAAGTAGTTGTAGTAGTATTGCTGCACTGGTGCCGACAGAAAGAAATGGTAGCAAATTATGGGATGAATGAGGTAGCCTACATAGGAAAGCTTCGCAAGGGGTACGAAGAAATTCCACGAGAACACGGAATTGAAGATTCCTGAAAAGCATCAACATAAAAAAAAAAAAATTGAGTTGTGTTCATGTTGTTCTTAAATATAACTTGTACCGAAATACTTTGTTAGGCTACAATAAATAAAGAGCTTATATCTTTATTTGTGGCTGCGAGTTTGGCATACACAGAAAAAAAAAGAAACGACTAAAATAGTATAAGGCAACGCTTTATCAATTTATGGCCTAACGTTTTTTTTTTTTAGCTTGATTATATAAAATATTTTACTCTCTTCTCCCATGTAATCCTTACCTCCATTGCCCGTTATACAAGCAAACAGCATCCAGCACACAGCCAGCCCAAACATGGGTCTCTCCAGCGATCGAAATGCAATTTCACCCGCCTCGGTCCAGGGGCCGCACACTGAACTACTTTCTGGGTCGCACGTTTTGGTGCTGTCGGCGAAAACCACTATGGAAACGAGGCTGATGGCGACGAACCAGCAAATCACGTTGATGATCTATGTGTAGGGGCACTCAACGATTTATTTTTATTTAAAAGCTCAAAATGTTTATTCTGAATTTGCAAGCAAGAAACTAAGAAAAGCTACTGCAAGCAAATATACATTCTCCTATCAGAATAAAGATTTCAAGAAATCAAAAATGTATTAGGTTATTCTCTCACAGATTCATTTATAGGTACTAAATTTATATATATCTGCATTAGTTGACATATTCACAAACACAATCATAGAGCAAAATAATAGTTTCGAAAAATATCTTTGTTCTGTTCTGAAAAAGTTATAAGCAAGGAAGAGCGGCTACAAGAATTAACATTTACCCGAATAAATCGTTGAGTGCCCTCGTATGTGAGAAAGTAGATATTGGGTGAAGATTATAATGCGTTGAGAATGTGGGGAAAATGTGGGGCTGGTTTAATTGCAGGGAGAGGGTGTAAAATAAGAAATCCATGTTTGAAATTAAAAGGTTTTTGCTTGTGAAACAGAGGAACAATTAAGCAAACCATACCATGTATTGCAGAAGAAGTCTATATACTAGGTATACCATAGCACATAACTTGTCACAAATGAATGATGCATTATCTCATCCTTACCCAGTTTATACGGACTTTTCTTCCTGTTTTGAGCACGAGCCATCCCAGAAACATGCCCATGAAATACGTCATACATCGTGTCCAGGGCTTAACATAGATGTCCTCGAAACTATTCAATTCCGTATCTGGATTGGTGATCCTGGGTCGAAAATGGAAATGTATGTAAGATACAATGCTATGGACTTATGTAAAAATACTGAATCTTGATTCAAAAATGTGACCGCAGTCAAGCAAATAAAAGAAGTTTGTTTTTAATATATTCGGTGATATCCAAATACACAGCAATAAGAACACATAATAACACATAATATTAAGTTGTTTCTTATATTTGCAATCATAATGCTTCGATACAATAATAGTCTAGTAACTTACAGATCATGGTATAAAACAATATTTGCGATTAGGCCTCCGCAAAATCCAAGGGCGATGCCTATTATTCCTATGATTTCATTGCTGAAATAAATAGAAAACTACGAGTAAAGACTTGGAGTATTCTTGTTGTGATGAAATGTTTTATATTAAGAAATACCTCTCTTTATATTAAACAATGTAAATGTCGATTTAGAATATTTTTTTTCGCATCCAGCGAAACCGGTCATGTAAAGCCATTAAATTATGTACAACTTAATATTCTTTTAAAAGAAAAAAGCATATGTGGCACTTACAAATACAAAATGGTTAAAAACAACGGCGCAATGACGTAGTACTGCCAGTCATTTGCTAAATACCACGTCCATCCCATGCACTGAAAGCAAATTTTATTCAATTTTATTAACATTATTCAAACCATGTTCAATGATTATCTTGATATTACGCGATAGAGGAGCGCGATAAATGCAATTGTTTTGCAAAGAAAGGATGCTTAAGTAAATCATCAGGCCAATGAATTGTGATATTTTTTATCGAATATTGTTATGATACGTCAGACGGACGTCTTGATTACGCTAGATGAGAAGATACATCGATGCAATGTTATTAACTGTGACGTTTGTTTTGTTGCTCTATTACATTTTGTCAAGTTGGATGATGACAATGTTGTTAGTGATGATGATAATAATAATGATATTGAAAAAAAACACCCACCCCATCGGTGTACCAGATATTATTGACATAAAGCAAGAGTTTCCACCAGACTTCGTCACACTTTTGAGCGTCATGAATCTCGTCGTTGAAGACGAACGGACCGACTGAGAAATACCGGTAGAGGTTCGTCCAAAACATAAGGATGATCATGTACACTGGGGTCAATCTAAAAAAAAAAGTCGATGTAAATACCACTTAGTTAAACAAAAAAAAAACAAGATATGGGTGGTTGATTAAATGAAGGGAAGAAAAATCGTTTCTGATCATGGAACTTTAATATAAAATTCCACTTAGGTGTCATTTAGTCGTTAGGGCCTGTCCACACCGGAAGTGACAAGGCGCGTCAAGCGGCAATATACTTATATATGGGATAAGACTAGCGACAGTAGCATATGAAGAAGATATAGGATAAGGATATTGACGCTTGTCGCACCTTGTCGCTTCCCGTGTGAACAGGCCCTTAGGCGATTAAAAAAAAACTCCTTTAAGACATACATCATTTACATTATATGGTGAATGTATAATAAACCAAATGTTAAAGATTGTGAAAAATAATTAGAATAGTTATTAGAATAATCATTTATTGGAAGGAAAATATTATTTTTGTCATATACAAAGAACGAGAAAAATATGTGAATATAAAAAGATAAGCAACCTCCAATATCGATGCACATAGTACATGATCCATTGAACGGCTTTGAGTCTCCCATCGGCTCGTTTCATCATTTTGAGGAAAGACATGGAGACAAGGAAAGCACTAAAATAAAAATTAACAAATGATCATTTTATATTACCCGTTATGAAAACAATTGGTTAGTGGCAGTCGCCATAATCAAATGATACCTACGCGCGGTTGAAGCGCAAATGCGTTTTTTTAGAAAACAGCGAACGGGGTTTACCTGTCGACCCATTCTAAATATGCACCGGATGAGCTGGGAAACATGTTATATCTAAACTTTAGAATTTTAGAAACATGTTATAAATTAGTATTTTCATCGTTTTAAAGTCATCCTTTTAACTACTTTGGGTTATAACTTTATTAGATTCAGAATGTTATATTGATGATATGGTAAGCATTTTCATTCTTTCAAAAGTCAAGCTTACCTGAGGATAAAGAACGTTTCAACCGAAATCTGCATCTGGTTTATAACGTAATAAGAGGCATCTTCCATACCATCAAGGTAAGTAAAACGATTCACTGAAATTGAGGAGTTAACAAATCTGCATTAACGAATTCAGCCAATTCCTTACAAAAAAGTATATATTTAATCGGTGATATAGAGGCTCGACAGTTATAATATTCACTGAATAATACATAATATCGTGATATCATACAAAATACATATGTAATACTTATTTTAAATGGTTTTTTATATGAAACCGATAATCGACTAATATTAATAAAGATTTATTCATACACATGAATGTGTCGTTGCGATATATAATATATTTAGATTCTAAATATGTTTTATTAATAGTGCAAATACCGAGGTTTGGTATGGGCTTAAACAGCGGTCCCAATTGGTACGTGTGGCCAAGTATAATCCATGCCATGGCCAGAAACCTAAGTCCATTGACGCATTCGAAACTTCCACGGACGTGTTTGCCGCTTACGATTTTCGGAACCGTGTCCAGCAGGGAAAATGAGAGAAGAACTCTTTCAAGTTTCTCTGAAAAAAATATATGTGTATGACGCTGATTTTTTTTTGTGAACATATCACGAGTGTATTATCATTCTATTATTTTTGAAAATGTATATCTTGGATAGTAATGGAATATGCACATTAATGTGAACACTTTAGGGAGGGGAGAAAGTTCATTTCCAAATCAACTGAAATTAGTTTTGCTAAAAAAAATATTGGACGAAATTTTATGCATTTTCCTATTTTCAATTCTACTGTTGACACTTTTTACACTTGATACGATCGCAAAGATATTAATTACCCAATTCATAAACCATCCTACTCATAACAATTACCTGTTATCGAGACGGATCGTTTATCATCCCCATTGCCATCTCCCCGACGACTATTATTATTATTCTGATTCGCACCATCATTAACAACTATATCATCGGGATCCCTTCGTTTGTAAACTCCCAGCACCACATCTCCATTTTGAGCATCACCATTCATTCCACTTAAATTCATGTCTGACTTGTCTGGACTAAAAGCCAGGTTGGTTCCATTTTGCGTTGTGCCGTTTTGTGCGGTATCGTCAGATGGTTTCGAATTGTCTTCTATTTGAGGCATTGTTCGGATTTGTTGGATTACGTGATAGATGGTTGCGACCATGGCAATGGCTCCAAATATGCATAGGATTGTTCTGAAATTGAGTTAAGTTGAGATTATTTATTTTCTTAATGCAAAACGACATAATGATTTTTAATACTGATATATTTAACAAATTTTGATTCAATGTAGATCCTCTTAAAAAGACAATTGCATTACCATAGACTTCTCTTTTCGCTCTTTATATTTATATCTTCTAGCATGATTCTTTCTTTATGAGCTCGCTCGGCAAGACGTCCCTGACGGCAATAAGACGTCCTAGTCTGAATATCGGACGTTGCAGCGATGTTGCATAGACGTCAGTGCCTAAAGCGACGTCTTACCGATGACCCTTGCCAAGTGGGAAGCGACTTTATGGTTAAGGGCCCGTATAAATTGATCAAACCAATCTCCAAACCTAGCTTTAAATCACTTTAGGTCGTCGCCTCAACAATACTAAAACTAAAGTTGATTTAAACCTTCTTCAAACCTACTTTCAAACCACCCTTCAAACCAAATAAAATCCTGTTGACGCTAGTTGAGAAGTGGTTTGAAGCGAGTATGTTTGAGGATGTTTTGATATAATAAAATTATCGGCTATATCCTGTAATGGCCCCTTAAATCCGTTTAGAGGGTTTAAATCACTGTGATGCCCGTTGTTTCGTATATTTGAAATTAACATAGGGGGACTGATACAGGATATAGCCAAATTATCTATTGTCGCCACGGCCTTTAGTGGTTTGAAGCTAGGTTTTAAGGTTGGTTTGATCAGTTTAAACGCACCCCAAATGGGAAGAGTAACTTTATTAAAAAAAAATCCTATACTCACATTGACACTATAGCAGCAGGGTCGTCTGAAAGGTCAGGATCCTGGACATAATTCATGTAAACAGTGTCAGTGAGAGGATCAAGCTGTGCGTAATCTGAGAATCAAGAAGATGGAATTTATTTAATTTGAATGTTAAAAATCCTTTAGAGATGATCCTATTGCGGTTCCTTATCCGACAAATAAATCAAAAATGACATTAAGATTAAAAAAAAAAGGTAGATAACTGATAAATACCAAGTAAAAAATGTGGTTTTGTACAAGATAGTTTCAGTTGTTTTTTTTTTCATTTATCCAAGGACACATTGTATTGTCAAATGTTCTATAGTTTATGTTATAATTAACAGTAAATCTGGTAGCACTGTTGTCTAATACATGTAACTGGTTGCTATACTTACCGACTCGCAACAGGATCATCGCGTCGTCCGATGTGCAAGTATCGGGGATGCAAAAACCAATGCCCTCCATGAAAACTGGCCCAAGCTGAAATACATGTATGTTATTATATATTTATATTTGAAAACGGTTACTGACTCAGTTAGTCTGACATTCAATAAAACTGTATCATTGGCTGTTCAACGCTCATTTAAAATATATAAATTAAAAAAAAAAATGCATAAAACAAAACAGGTATTTAAAATACATATTGAGGACTAATATTGATATTGCGTTGACCACTCACTCAATGCACTTACTATAGGACCATACCAGGCTGCCAGCACATATTGGCCTCGAATCGCATCTGGGTTGCTCGAGTTGTCCTCCCTGACTTCCCTACATTGGTCATACATCCCCTCGGCCACCAAGTTGCCCGAAATCTGCCCGCTTTCTTGCTTGCCATCTGAATCTTTCACTGAAATGAAGTTAGTAGAAATATTTTAGATATTGCATTATTTCGTATTATCATCTGAGGCATACATGTATGTCATTGTGATAACGTTACAAACAGGTGAAGCGTCTATATAAGAATAGATGAAAGTGATTTTTTACATCGATTCGCTTCGAAGCAAAGGGTGCCGCGACATCGAGCGAAATCGAATATATAGTTTGAGTTTAAGCTTGTTAATGACAGGGGTAGCCATTTGAAAAAAAAATAGTTTAAATTGTATCATATGTCTTTTATTGCATTGAATTAGTTGAACTATTTCGATGACCACTTAAACATGTCAACAGTAGAATTACAGGAGTGCAATAAAACATTCCCTGACTTATCTTTTTATTTGGTTTTATTGAAGCAACTGCTTTAAAAGTTATATGCTCAAGTGTCTTGTTAGGCGGGAAGCATAGACGAGCGGTTTTCCTAACAAACTATTCATTTGCTTATGGAAAACTCTAAAGCGCGACTAGCGGTTAAAATAATCGAACGATTTTAAGTTAGCCGTAAGGAATGCATTGGAGAGCACAGTTTGCTATGAGAAAACAGCTCGTCGACACTCCCCGTTTAGCCAGACACTTAAGATAATGGTGATAATGAGGCTTTTTCCAGTGCTACCGGTACATAGAGCTACAAAATAAATCTATTTGCTATTTCTCCGAGCTTAGCGTTGATAACCCTTCTTTGTGAGATATGTTATGGCATTTCATTCTGCTGTTTTGCTTTATCGAAATTTGTAACTTATTATATGCAAAACAATAATTAATAACCGAGGCATATTTTAGTGAAAATGTTGATGGGATCTAATTTCAAAACGATTACAGTAAATACTCACTTTGCAAGGCCCATGGTTGGATGCTGCCAATTATAAGACCATCCGCAAGTACATCTATGTATCTAAGATAATCTCGTTCGCAGTTTGCCGAAAGCCCAGTCGGGACCTAGTAAAACAAACAAGAATGGAAGAATAACCATAAGCTTAATACATATCTGTATAGAAAAATAAAAATCATAAAGATATCAGATATAACAATCATATAGAAATTTGATATATCAAACCAATTGCGTTAATTAAAAAAAGAAAACGTTAATCGTATCGTATGACGCTTATCATGCCTAACATTAACGTTTTGTAAAAGTAATCATTTGGTATGACATTTCAAAGCAGGCGTTAAAGAGAAACTGACCACAATGAAGTATTCGTTATTCATAATACTGGTACGGACACTCGCTTGAAAAACCTTTCTACGGTGCGAATTTCAGACATTTAATTAAACCAAACCAATGCAATATCGCTAGGTTCACTTTATTTTCTTAAAATTCACAGCATCGCAGAACAAATCACAATCGCGTGTTCGTTCTTTAAACCTTCACTAGCAAATTCACAGGGGGTTACGCATACCCTTCCACTGTCACTTCATAAATGGCTTTCGCGATGCTGTATATTTATATATAGAAGCACATCACCTCTATGTTTCGAATCTTGACCCGCTCTTGCTCTTTGAGATATTTTCAGTTTGAAATTAAATTGTAACATTAAACCGATCGATAAATGAAGGGCACCCCACGACACAATTTTTAAAAAAGTTGTTAAATCACCTTTAAACAACATTACTACTACGAAAAACAACAAAATAATGTTTTTTGAACATAGAATTTTTGCAAAAAGGTGTTCCTTTTTTCAAAGCCAGCTGGGCAGTTTCTCCTTCTCTAGCCAGCTTGGAACAAAAAAGGAACACCTTTTGAGAAAATTGAAATGTTGAATATAGCTAAATTACTTATAATATATTGCAAATTACAGTTTATTAGACAAAAGAAAGCAAGTTTTATTAATTTTGATATAAAAATTCTCGCTTCTTATTATGAAAATTAAGAAAATATCGAAAAATGTTTTCCTCAAACTGCTAAAATCTCCAAGCTAGAACAGATTTTCTCAAAATCCCCAAGCCAGCTGGAATTTAGTGGGGAACACCTTTTTGGGGGAACATCTCGTGAGGTACTCCTCATAAATTGTGAAACTTACCGTCGCATTGTCAGTGCTATACTTGGCGACGAATCCCTCGATCGAATCTCGAAGTTTATTAGTAAATATGAAACTTAGCAAAGAATCCTCGTCAACCTGTGATAAAACCAAATGAGTTCCGAAAGTTAAAATAAAAATCGTTATCCAAAGCGACTTCATTTTTCGTGATTATCCCGTGATATATCAACACATATACGTTTATTGCTTATATCAAAGACTTATATACATATATAATGCAAACCGCGTTATATATTTTAGCAAAAACGCTTCTTTGAGTGGATGGCGAAATGTTTAAGGTATCCATAAACATTTTTTTTTATGATTCATGGTTGTTTAGGGTTAATAAATTTCAAAACTGCAGTAGTGCTGTGAGTTGCGTAACTCCATCATTGAGACCAGATTTACTACACACTTCAGTCTGCGTCTCATGTACCTAGAAGTCTATGCCGTATGAAGTGCCCGAATACCGCCAACGCTTTGCTAAGGGGTGTGGCCACAATGATCATCTTACCTAAAGCTAACCGGGTTCAGGCGCGAATCTACTTACGCGCGTATGCAGCGGACAAACTCCATCCATCACGTATAGTAATATATTATACCAAAATACCAAAAATAAGTTGGTGCCCTCCGTGCGGCTTTATATATTCTTTATTGGCGCAGCTTTAAACCTCAACCGACAAATAAAAAAAAGTAGTTGTATACCCTAAGTAGATAGCTTATATATCATTTTAAGCTTTCTGGTGAAACGTTTTTTAGTTATACATCTATGCTAGAATGACGTTTCAGCAATGTGGCCACACCCGGTTGGGAAACTAGGTCGGAACTGGGATAGGTTCATATCCAAAAGCATAGCACCAAGTGAGGCGTTTATAAAAAAAACCGGCTTCGATTAGCAAAAGCGTGTAAGAATTTCGAGAGTAGAATCTATTTGTTTTAAATAACTGATAAATTATCTTAATATGCAATAATTGCATTTGACTTCGATTTTACTAGATGATATTACTAGATGATATTTTGTATAATTTTCAAACCCACACACATGTATTAACAACATTATAATACATTATCTTTTGGCAACCTATCTAGCCGTTTTTTTTACTTATTTGTCTTACAAATTTACTTTATTTTGTCTTCGCCAATACGTTTCAATGAATATATCATTAACCGTATATCTAGCGTATACAATGTCTGTCTTTTTGTAATATATTTTTGCATTTTTGTTTTACATTCAAAGAGAAGTTATATCTGAAGTATCGCTGATAACTCGTTCGTTATGTATTTTTCCCTTTTTTGGATCATGGGCTCTATCCATTCTCAAAAGACTAAGAGTCATGCGTGATGCTATATAAACAATGTGTCACATCCTTATCACATTTGAACTCATTGCGTCACATTTCAGGGTCAAATGTAGACCAGCCATAAGTGCGTTGTAAATATATGTCAACAATAAACTGCCATGACATACTTACATATACGCGAGATACACACTCAGCAAGAAACCTCATTAGAACGTCATGATCACGTTGATCAGGCCATCGCAACATCGAGAGCGTCAAAGACAAACTTTGCGACGTCGCGCTGTGCTTTAATAGGTGTACCCAGCGATGTATTCGGTGTGATATCTATTCTGCTGGGATATTTTCCTTGCTGGCATTTTCACAACAGAATAGAATAAGTATCTCAAATTCCTTTTTTGTTTTGTATCAAGAAATAAGGTCTATAAAATGCAAATTTTACATGAAATGAACTAAGTTTTGAGCAAATAAGGGCTAAAACATGGGCATATACTAGTTTTGGTGAACTTTCAGATGGGCATGAAGTATTAAAGGGTATCTTTTTTGCTGGCAGCGTTTTGCTGGGAACGATTTTCGGGCTTTCCTGGCGGGAAAACAAAGACAAATATTTCACAACTTTAAGCTGTAAATGAATTCGTTTCACAACAAAATAAGTCATATTAATCACACATCGCATGAGAGGTGCCGTTCCCAGGTGCAAAACTATAGATTTCATGTCCAATATGTTCCGGAACCATTTATTTTGCTATGTGAACCTATGTGTTTTTGGCTTGAGGTCGGTATTTTTCATTGAAAAAAAACCTATTGAAAATAAAGCTAGCATTTCAATTCATAAATGTATATGTTGGTTTTAAAATGTTATCAAAATGTTTAAAGATTTGGAACAAATAAATGAAGAAAGTCGCATCTTATAAATTTCATTTCGTGTTCTAGTGTGCCCCGGACCCATTATTAATGCTATGTGGAGATAATTGTGTGTGTTCTTAGATATTGTTAAAACATTAAATAAGCTAAAATTCAACAAAACTTGAGACAATAACAGTTGAAAATATTAAACTCAGATATATTTGCAATAACTATAATCTCACAATTTGTTAAAAGAATAGGGCACGAAAATATGCACGAAAAATCTTACATTTGAAGCACAGGATGGCACTCAGAATCTCGCAGAAAACCTGAAGAAGTGATCTTGCTAAAGTTTGAAGACTTAGACTCTAACTAAATTCCGAAAGAAAAACTTACCAAAGTCGCCGTCTGACTGGTCCTTCATTTCTTCATAGAAATGTGTATGCATATTTTGGAAGTCGTGGAAAAAAATAAAGGATTTCATGCAAAGAGGTCATCGGCCACATGTATTGCAGAAAAGAAAATCAGTTAAGAAAGTATCTTTCATGTTCATATAAACTAATTCTATCCGATACATTTGGCAATTAAATAATTAGATAACAAACAACAGAACAATCGATCTCTACAATATAGATATAAGTTTGCATGTGTATATTATTATATTGAAGGCGTGTTAATTTTCTTGCCGATACCCTCATTGATTATTTACATTTTCAGCCTTTGTTAAGCATTGCCATATTTGGATTCTACAACTTAGAATGTAGAACTCCCTCTCATTAATGCGATAGTCTATGTTTAGAAAAAAAATAGATATACATGTAAACGTTGCAATGCTGCAATATTCTTGAACGAGATATATAACTACAATTGTATAAATTCAATATTAAGATTATAAACCATCTATTTTCCATTTATAATGACATCGTCAATCTCATAATTAATCACTGTTAATTATGCTAAAATGCTTTAGATTCTATTTGGTGTCAGCCGAATAATGTTTAGAATATACATATAATTATGTACTTATAATAAATCAAAGTAGCAAAGTTTATTCAATCAATTTAAGTCATAGTCGAAAGAAGGAATATATTTGATAAAGTCATGTGTTTATATGATAAATATATTTACTTATTTAATATATTATTTATATCTTAAATATTGAATATCAAATGGGGCTTATGTTTTAAAAGTATCAAAATCAGTGTAAGACTGCTGTGGACCAGTCCTAGATGTGAGTGCTTAGGCTTCAAATGTAGGCAGGCCTACACTTTCCTTAATACTGAATCAAAAAATTTTAGTGAAAGCGTGGTTTCCTTGCTCCGACTTTGCTTGTAAGCAATCTCAGATTTTCGTGCATATGGGCCCTGACAAATCTATTCTTTAGTGGAAATAAATACCGCTTGCTCCTATCGAAGCCTTCCCTTCTTTATATCGCATATAGCACATCTTAGGGACATTGGCACTTATTATTATTGGTCACATAATCAACTTCTAAAAATTCACTACAAAGGCCAAGTATATACGGTCCAGAATGTTCACACGTCGGGGTTGAATACGGAGGGAGTTGCAGAACGAAGGAACGACCACACCGTACGATTCTTTGGTAGATTCTCGAAGTTCAGTAACTTTTACCCTGTGAACATGCCTTATCAGGGTTTCATGTTCAAATCGGCGGAACAACTCTACCATTACAGGCGCGCCAAGATGGTCAACAATGAACGCTTGGCTATTGAAATAGCCATCAGTCCGGACCCAGCCGACTGTAAGCGCCTAGCAAAGACTATAGAGTCGAACGAAGAACATGATCTTAAGATCATGCGCGAGGTCATTGAAATGAAGTTTTCCAAAGACCAATTCAAACGTGAGCTCATGAATACCAAAAGCGCAGAACTGATCGAGTGCAATCCCCACGACCGGTTTTGGGGTGCAGGCGTACATCTTGATGAGAGACAACCAAACAACAGCTTCGGAAAGAACTATCTCGGCGTTATTCTTGCAGATTTCCGAAAAAAGTTGGCAAAAAACTGAAAACAAATGTGATGTAATTTGAATGTCTCTAAACATTTATGTATTCGGTTCATATCTTCATTGGTAATTAATTTCCATAATAAGGTATTTTAATCCTTCTTTCTAAGAAATACATAACGAAAACGAATAAGAATTAGCTATATCACTTTTATTTTGTGATTTTGTAAATGTACGTTATGATAGATACCAGTATTATTGTATGTGAAATAGGAATGCAAAATGATGGGAAAT
>LQRL01186911.1:3480-14078 GCA_001703475.1 Hydroides elegans
GGAGCTTTCAAACTTTAACACAAGCTTCTATATGGTCAGCTCATTTTGGATTGTGCTTTTGATGACGATCGAACCCTTGTGGTCGCCATGGTGGACTTCGCCATTTTCCGCCCAATCTGGTCTTATATATTGTAAAAAACGTTTAGCTTCAACAGCTATCTTCTCAAACAGTTTTGATCATAGAGCTTTCAAACTTAACACAAGCTTCTATATGGTAACCTCATTATGTATTGTGTTCCTGATTATGTTTTAACTTGAACTTATACTTAACCTTGTCCTTCTTCTTATTTTTCGTCTTATCTTTATAATTCTGGGGTTTGTATGTATTAGCTTATACTTTCCCTTATGCCTATCATGTTTTGACATTTATTGACTTCCTAGAGCAAGGCGTTTCACATCTGGCCAGATAGCTCAGTTGGTAGCGTATCTGCCTAGTGATCCCAAAATCGTGGGTTCGAACCTTGATTCAGCCTTAAATCCTTTTTCATTTAAAAACGCCAAAATTATATTCCTTATATTTCCATAGAATGTTTAGTCGCATCGATTCGAGAAATCTTCAAATCAAATTATACATAATGCACTCTTGTAAAACATACATGTTTTTATGTTTATTCATAGCATGAGGGGACTGTAGCTCAGTTGGTACAGCATGGAGCTTCCACTCATTCGGTCACGGGTTCGAATCCCATCTGATATAGATATATCCCACCTCTAAAAATATCTTTATGCAAATGTTAAAGTAAATAGATGACACGTGACTTACTTATGCATTTTCCCGTGTTTCTATTAACTTGCACACTTAGTGCATATGCATTAAATTAAAACATTTAAAGAAACGTTACACATGTGCAAGTACTGAAATACCTTAAGCTATACACTAAAGCTGGGTCATTGTCAAACCCTTGACAATCTTGTTTTTTTTTGTGGTCAGAACAAAAACATCTTTACTCACATAAGCTCGAAGTTACGAAGGCAGCGAGGTGTTCGGCTAGATTTTAAGCTTTTGGAAGATGATAAGAAATTCAGGAATTGACTGCTCTCAAACCGAATTCCTGCTTAAAGAGGGGATAAAAGGGAGTCGATTTTAACCCATTTGCTTTTAGGACTATCATTCAATATCGAATTAAAAGACTTAAAGCTTATAAAATCGATCATTCGTTAGAAAGGTCAATTTCGGCCGAAGTTTGAATCTTCAATAAATCGCACTGTTTAACCGTTCTTTTTGTTGTGCAGTCGTTTTGACATTATTAGCCAAATCAAACATATATGGCATGTAAATAAATGAGTATGGCTTAAAGTTTATAGTTTGAATTTCATATCTCGGTCATCCCCCATTTTATGAAAAGTCATTTTATTTTAGTTTCGAGTTAAAAATTATATTTATCTCTCTGAAATTATCTAACATTGCCATATAATAGTGTATGTGAATTGGTAAGCTTTAAAAGGTCAGATAATGCGTTATTTTAACTTTTACAGAAAACACCTTTTGAAACGAAATACATTCTGGACCTCGTATGTACAATCATGGAGTCGTTAAAATAATTGACTCACTCACCAACTCATATTAACATTTTAGCGATATTTTAGAGTACAGAGCGGTGTATATTATAACAAGTTTTGAAGTATCTTTGCTGGAATCGAATTTTAGAAAGAGTATGATGCCCAAACCAATGTGTTTTTTACCATCCATCAAGCAAAGTTAACCTCACACTTAAAGATGTTTGTATTTCATAAATCCGCAAAGGTATTATACCGAATCGTTCTGAAGCATCATGCTAAATTGCACATCTTTTTGAAATTCCCATCATCTCTGATATACAGTGACTTCCAACGCACTATCCCGTTCCATCTCGTACATAAACGAATCGGTCGCCGTAAAACCACTGCCATACAGCACACACTCGTCATTTGCGTCGTTGCTACGGTAAATAAACCCATAACACGCGCCATTTTCTGCACAAAGCACACTACATTCAAGCAATGACAAGTCTGCAGTTGAAACGCGTTGCAATTCGGAAGCAGTGATACCTGGGTGGACCACTCCAACGTTGGCTTCTCCGCGCCGAAAATTGTACACATTGACATAATCCGGGTGGTCATTTCCATCGACTGTATCACCACCGAGGCTTAAAGAACCCATGATTCGACTGGGTCCGTTACCCGGTGTATTGTAGACCGCACCGATATTATCAAAATTGCCTTCGCCGCGGTATATCGTGACCAATGCGAGACATCCACGGTTGTCAGGGTCAGCCGTTGGACTACCCATGGTTACTAAGAGACTCTTGGCGTTGTCAGAGAGTTGCCATGCGTAATCGTCGCCCGTTACTATGAGGATAATGGTGTTGGCCGGTAGCGTTTCTATGACACTGATGAACGCAGTGGATTCGGCCGTGAACAAACTGGTATCGAAAGTGTGAATGTTTCCGGATGGTATATCGCCGTTGAACCCTAAACAGTAGAAACGTTTCATGTACCGTATATTTCGGGCATTATTTTCGCCAAATCAAAGATGTTGTGTAAGTCAAGATCTTTTATCATATTATATTCGTTTTTTTTAATATAAAAAATAATGTTTTGCCATTGAACACTTGAATAACAACGGTTGTCTGAGCAAAAACATAAAAATGAGAAACATGCTTAATAAGTCTAAATTGATGCAATCGATACCGGCTCGCGGCATACATGTTTTTTTTTATAGAGCGTCCAGGTGACTAGAACAAGCTGGTAAAATTTGGTTAATATAAATTTATATAACAAATGTATATGTACATATCAAAATCAAAACAAATCCAAAACCTGTGTTTCCATCGAGAGTGACCAGATTAATCCCTCGTCCTGTTGCACCTGGACCGCCAAAGTTGATCGTTTCATCGCCTATGTCAATGGTCGCTCTTGAATCTTGAGAATAATCGGCGTCGTCGAAACTGGTCGCGTGTAACACGTATTCGCGCAGTTCCGATGAACCTGTGGTACAAAACATTGAAAATTAAATGGAATAAAAACCACGATAATGTGATCAGATATTTTGTTCAATGTGTTTGGACTGTCACTGAGGCAGTTCTCAACTACCTGTTCATCAATAGGGGTAAACCCTAGCGCTTGTTTAGCTGCGATAGTTTCTCTTTGTACGACGTTGTGCATCCCTGCCCTGAAACGATAGCCGGCCCATATCCGACATTTACGTCGTTCTTCACAGTAATTGAAATACTTTGCAAATGATTCATTTATTAGCTATCCGAAACCCAACTTTATTTAGGGTCAATTTGTTCATATTTTACATACTAAGTATTCGATTATGTTTAGCTTTTAAAGTTAAAATTAAAGCCTTACCTGCACCGTATCCAGTCAATATAAATACAAATGAGCACAATAAATAATCACACAAGAACAACATTTTCCTGAAACCATTTATGGCAAAAATTAGGGAACGGTTGCTATTCAAATTAGTTGTTTAGATTTTTGTATCAAAATGCTTGTATTCATTTTTTATTTTGTTTTTAATGTAGGCTCTGTATGACTGTTATATATCAACAAGCCAATCGAATATCGTCAACGAGTATGTCCAGCGGGACAAGCGATTCTCATAAGACGTCATAAATGCGTTCGTAAATTATTAATAAATGATTATTTTAGCTATGATATAAAAACGACGATTGTCCAGAAACAATTTAATCTCGATGCGTCTATGAATTACACTATTAGCGGTCTTTTATGTAGCTTAGCGTGCGCCTAAAAATCTGAAAATGGATGTTTTTCGCGATGATCTGTATCACGACCATCCATTATCTATATGGAGAAAACGCAAATGGAATGTCAGTATCATAAGGTGAACTTTTCCTGTGCAGGATAAAGTCAACGTTTTGAACGCAAATATTTGATTAGCAATTATGCTCTAAAAACAGTAAGATCCGAATGGACTTATGGACCTTCAAGCTCCATTTGCAGAAACTTCCGGTACTCAGTGGTCAGATAACGATTTTGGTTTTGAATCTAAACCTCTGTCGCTCCAGGCTACATCGATTTGACTTGGACTTGTAGTGGCTATTTAACTTAAAATGAGAGCTTCTGTGTAAAATAAAAATATTAATAAAAGGATGATCGACCAAAATTTGGTTTGAATCAAAACTGCTTTCGCTCCAGGGTACATCGGTTTGACGTGATCTCATAATGGCCATTTAACTAATTTAAATTAAATGAGAGCTTCCGTGTAAAAATGTCCCTGTAAACACTGATTAATCATAATACACATGTTTATAATGCAAACCAAAAAGCGAAATAGGCCGTCATTGTTTTGCATGAAACTATTTAAATTTGAATGACCAAGTGGCAATTAAAATTAACGGGGCAGATCAGATATATTGGAATGTACTCGAATTGGACCCACCCACGTTTTAATGGTCTCAAACGTTGTGCATGAAATTGATGGTTTTTTTTGACGACGGCTTTCGATAGCACTTTGTGACTATTCTTTCAATAGTTTCAGGGTTATATATTGATTAGTATATTTGTATAAGTATTATATATATTGTAGGGTTGACGCGGGCATTGTTGAGGAGATTTTCGGTGGCAGCGGTTTTCGACATTTTTTGAGTACTTTCAGGACGCTATAACAATAACAGTATGCATTTGAATATAAACTTGTAACTTTGAATATAAACTTGTAACTATTCATTTATACTTATTACTTATTATTTTTTTATTCAATTTATCTATTTGTAGAGATGACGCAGACAGTGTTGAAGAGATTGGCAGCATGCCAGGCCAGTGTCGCTATGGCGTCAATCGGGTAGTCGATGCAATGAGGCCACATGTGGACAATGGGCTCAAAGCTGTACTGCTGTTTGGAGTGCCATCAAATCTACCGAAGGTTAGGAGAGCTACAAAGTCGGTTTAGTCTATATCTATCTGATAAATTTTCATGTAATGTGTTCTGTAGTGTTATAATCTGCCATATTTTATCTAATAATGGGAAGGTAATGTTTACTATTTGGAACCACCTAAATTTAAATATATGTATATATATATATATTCGGGCCATCGGGTTTTAGATCGAACCCCCAGGGTTCAAAGGGTGGGGGCCCGAAAGGCCTTCGCAAAATAAAGAATTTTAAGTGCTGTGATTGTCATTGAATATGAGTGTTGAAATATATAGGCTACATGTATTTGCTTGCACTTAGCACGCCAACACAAATCCTGATTGCCAGTTTAGACAAATGCCTTTAGGCCATATGTTTCAAATGTTAATAGAAAATGAGGTCAAAGGTGGATGTGAATCGATAATTGCTGTAACAAGAGTGGCGCTATTAGATATGTTTGCAAATACAAGAGAGCAGGCCACAGAAGCACGTTTTTTTTCATGTCTATTCGCTATCGAGGCGAAACTTTGGAATATATACATGGTTTTACGCTGAAAAATAACAGTGAATTGATGTGTTATTCGCAGAAACTAATGCAATACCAGATATATTTTCTTTAATCTTAACCGATCATCATGAAAACAAAATATATCTTTGCATCTCTGGTGTAAATTGACTCATGACGAATAAGTTGCTGCAAACTATACATTTTAAATGCTATAGGGACAATTGTATAATGATAATTGTACTGCTAGTAAGTCCCGTTCGTCAATCCAACTTTATTAGTTCTAAGTAGCCTATATGTTTAGACCAGGGTTCGACATAAGGAAAATTTCATACTCGCCAACTAGGCGAGTGACTTTGATTTCATACTCGCCAAACAGATTTTGTACTCGCCAATTTGGCGAGTGACTTGATTTTGTACTCGCCAAATCAAAATACGCAGATGTAAACAAAATAATCCGATAAAATGACTTGTTAGGCGACCTTTGCTACTTTTCACAGAAAATTATAGGCAGCTACCCCTTTAGATCAGAACATTAACTAGAATTTAATTTTACTTAGAGGACCCTTATAACATAGTTTTTATTTAGAACTTTGAAGTTTCATTTACTGTTTCATTTTTTATTTACTTTAAATTTGTTTAACACGTCATCGCGATTGAGTCGTGACATTTGGCTCTATTTTGAATATTGGAACTAAAGATATTTGAACTATGAATTGAATATTTTGATTATAATGCCAATATAAGTGTGAGCGACCAATACATTATACATTTTGATTACGAGCCCCGTAGGCGCGAGCGTAGAAAATCCAAACGCAAGGTAAAATCAAAGCTTGAGCCTTAATTAAACGACCTGTTGACAACAGAAGATAACAATGCGGCAAGGGAATGAAAATGAAATTATCGAATGATTGATGTTGCAAATTATGTAACAGTTTGGAAACGGTTGAACAGGTATGGCTTACCGTTAAATCATATTCCCTTTTGTTTTCAGTAGCATTTGAGATAATCAGAGATTGTGTTCGGTCATAAACGGTATAAATGTTCAATTACGTTTCTTTTATTTTTGGAAACACTCGATGTTGGTTTAAAAGGTGTTAAATTTATAGTTAGTAAGTTAAGTCAGTTTGTTAAAGTTTAAAGATTGTATAGTAAACATGCAGATGATGACATATTATGACGTTATCGAATATATGTTAATTGCGAGCGCCGAAGGCGCGAGCGAACTTTTATCTATAATCATAGAAATAAACGATATTTTAGACCAATATGTGTGATAAAAATATATAAGTGCATAATCAAATATGGTGAGAAACTTTATTTCATACTCGCCAAATTTTTATCTTCGAAATCTCATTCTCGCCAATTTGGCGAGTGACTTTCAGGTCGTACTCGCCAAATGAAATTTTCACTCGCCATGGCGAGTTGGCGAGTGCTTATGTCGAAACCTGGTTTAGACGTTCTTAAATTGTTCGCATGTTCAATACATTTTAGGGCTTTTGAGTGATGTCCCGTCTGTCGGTCCGTCCGTCGGCAACCGCTGATATTTTGCTAAGACCAATATTGCGATAACCATCATGATCAATGGATTCTGTCATCCGCTTGTATATGGAATGACCCCGCATGAAAGCTGTAATGTGTATGGTTAGTTTTCAAGTATTTTTGAAGGGTTCGAAAAGTAAACTTTTGTTTGTCGTTAAATTTGTTATGTTTAAATTTAGCATCAGTCTGCGAATTTTCGTCGGGATAGGGAAGCTTACTCGGATAAAAGGGGGCTATTGTATACATATGTTGCCCTAAAGTAACGGAGTAAAGGCACTTTGTCTAAGACGGCTTCTAAGAAAATATACATGTACGTGATTCAAACTCCGTGGTTAGTACTTCTCCAGTCGTTGTTAAAACAATCTAACATAATTCATATAATGCTCAGCAAAAAAATTAATTTTCGTTTGAAAAAAAAAATGCTTTAGAAATCAATATTCTTGTTTCACAGAAGCAATATTGTCGTTAAAAAAATAACATAATTTCAAACAAAAATCATTATTTGTACATAATTCTATTCTCGTTTATTCCCACAGGACGAGCGAGGCACCCACGCGGACAGCGCCGATACCCCGGTCATAACTGCACTGAGCAAACTCAAAGCCGCTTTTCCTAAACTACTTCTCTGCTGTGACGTGTGCATGTGTCCATATACTGACCACGGCCATTGTGGTAAGAAGATATGATCGGAGCGGGTCATGTGGGATGCGGCTTAGGGAAAGGGTGTAGCAACGATTTTAATGTAGGAAGGGAGAACGGGATGAGATTGACTTGAATGTGCTTTTGTTAGAAACGCGTATTAATATCAAATGATATCGTATGCTTCTCTTATGGAAACTAAAACGGGAGATAGTTTTATCTGTTTATTTTTTAACCAAAAATAATTAAAGCTTGTACCAAACTTATGTTTTATTTCACAAAACATACAAGTATATGCCTCACCTATGATTAGAGTTTCACATAGCTGCTGGACATAGACATTGAAATTTGTCCATAGCTTTACGTTAATATGTATTGAACTTTATTATAAATGTACATTTATTATAAATTGCACGTATCTCCGTTTCAGGTGTCCTTCGACCAAACGGAACAATTAACAATGAACCCAGTATAGCTCGGCTGGCTGAAATATCTGTTAACTACGCAAAAGCAGGTACTCATTATTTAAAACATTTCTACCCATGTCTCTAAATTATTGTAGCACTTTTCAACACTATAAACGTTAAATATCATGATATATTGCAGATCATGCAGTTATTCAATAGGAGCTAATATGACTTATCCTTAATTTAGAGATAAAAAACCGTTCGAGTCCTCAATATATTTTCAGCATATATGAATATTGTTGACGAAAAAAAAGAATATTATAAAACTAAACAGTTTCCCATGAAAAAAGTTGAATCTACGAAATGTAAATATACAGGTATATATATATATATAATCTCGGCTGTTACCTCTTTGGCTCCAAGGTTGCGACGTGATCGCGCCCTCGGACATGATGGACGGGCGCGTGGGCGCAATCAAGCGCGCTCTGGCTGCAAACGGATTTGGGAGCACTGTTCCGGTGCTCAGTTACAGTGCAAAGTTTGCATCGGCCTTTTACGGACCTTTCCGGTGAGTAAGGGGGATGGGGGTTTCGAGGGATGTTTTGTGTTTAAATGCAAAGGGTTGGAAGGGTTTCGCGCCCTGGCGGGCAACGGATTTGGAAGTACGGTCTCAGTTACAGCGCCAAGTTTGCGTCGGCCTTTTACGGACCCTTTCGGTGAGTTAAAACTTAAATAATATACGGATTTATTAAGGCCCTTAAGTGTACATTTTCGGTTTGCATTTGTTAAAGTTTTAACAGAATATGATAAGACTGTCTATGATAAAGTTTGTGTCAACGCGATCATATCATGTACCATGAATCTCAATTCAGGAGTATTCAGATAGCATGATACTATTTATCAAGTAATGGATTATGGATAAGGATCGTATCACTTTACCCGACAATAATTTAAGAGTACTTTACACTTCCATGAATATTGCAATAATGAATAAGCTTGAATTGTTGCAGGGACGCAGCGAAATCGGCACCAGCCTTCGGCGACCGGCGCTGCTATCAACTTCCGGCAGGTGCGCGCGGACTCGCTATGAGGGCCGTGGTAAGTTCAATGTTAAGGCCAATTCAATGTTTAATGCAGGGTTAAATGTCCCAAGGTTGGACTGAGAGCAGGGTGCAGTATAATGGTCGAAACCCTCGGTAATTTCTAGGGTAAATCAAGATTACCAAGACATCATCGAATTACCCTCGAAAAATTATCGAGGTAGAAATTGGTTTTCTTCGAGGTATAATTGAGGTATCCTCGAAAAATTTCCGAGGCAATTTTCCGGTTTCCTCGAAAATTTACCGAGGCAGAATTCTGGCTTATGCTACATCCTCAGGGGGTATGGGGTTGAGTGACCATCATATATGTACTCGTAGATTCTTAAAGTATATGCACATTTTAATGTAAGCTGTTTCTGGGTAATCCATGTATTCGAGATGACCTTTTTCCTTTAAGAATTATAGCATTCGAATGAGGCACTTTTTAAATTGCTTTGACTTAACTGTGTTTAAGTTAACGAAATGTTACTGTTTCACAGGACCGGGATGTGGAGGAGGGAGCTGACATGTTGATGGTGAAACCCGGAATGGCATATCTGGACATCGTGCGCATGGTCAAAGATAAGGTAAAGGATTCTCGTAGTTTTGCGTAGTTTTCTATCCCTCTTTCTATTCTTCCATTATCTCTCTCAGTGCTGTGATGATAATGAATCAAACAAATCTGTTTTTGATTTGCTCATGATGATGGAAAGTTAAAGTGTTAATTTTGCAAGAAATTCCAGTTGGTCAAAGTTTCAAATAGTGTTTCATTACTCACTCACTCACTCACTCTCACCCTAAGACTAAGTCTCTTTCAGTAAAGGGTCGGGGACTTAGGGTGGCCCGCTTGTTGGAATAGCCATCATCTTTCCAATTTAGTTCTCTTATTGGTTCAAAGCAGATTTGCTAAATTTGGTTAACGTAAACTTATTGCAAAGTTTATTAGAAAATCTCTGTATATAAGAGTCGCATTTTTACACACAAACCTCTGCAAAAGATCATAAAACTATGCAACTTACATGTTTATGTATCTCGTGTACTTTTCAGTACCCGCACTTGCCATTAGCGCTGTACCAAGTATCGGGCGAGTATGCCATGTTGTGGCACGGGGCCCAGGCCGGTGCCTTCAACCTTAAAGCAGTGCTGCTTGAAACATTAATCAGCATGCGACGAGCAGGTAAGTTTGGCTTTCTTATTTTTAATAAGTTAACGAGCCTATGTCGTTGGCTATTTATTAAACCCTTGATTGAATTTTGAAATTTCACTTTTCATTACAAAGTCTTTCATAAAGTTGTGCCATTCATAAATCATACTAAATACCGGGTTTTTAGACTCAGTGACTCACTTGTTTTCTTTTAATCATTTAATGATGATTCTGTGATCTGGTTCTCTACTTTCAGGTGTTGACCTCATCATATCCTACTACACACCAACAGTTTTAGAATGGCTGAAAGAGGACCTGTGAACCTGATGTGATACAATGATGCATATTTATTTTCTTTTAGAATTGCTCAAGAAATTTGACTAAGTGTTTTTTTTTTTTTTTTTTTTTTTTTTTTTTTAAAAA
>LQRL01186918.1:5491-22528 GCA_001703475.1 Hydroides elegans
AGTTATATCAATGACAATACTGTTCTGTCCATTTAAAAAAGCAAAAGTGCTTCAAAATGGTCGAAGTGGCAAAGGGCTATTTGTACAATAATATGGAAATTAATTACAAATAAATGAGCTTGTATATACAACTCACATATTTCAAACGATCAAGTAAATAATTAGCTTCAACAACAAAAATTTTACATCCCTTTATGACACACCAAAATACCAATTTGATTCAATTTCAATTGCATTTCAATTATGACGTCATAATGCATTTTCAACAAATGAGGTGTGGTTTCTCCAACAATTGATTTGAGCAAAATATAACCGCGTCGTCATGTCAAAACAATTTAATTGATTGTCGAACGTAATTTAAGGTTTAATATTATGTTTTGATTTAAATGGTTTAATTTCGCTGAATTTAAGATTCATCTGAAGTTTATGAATTTGTTTAAAAAATTGTTTTATGATTTTTTGTTTTCAAAATCAATAATGGTTGTTTTATTTTGGATGCAGTTGTAGTTTATTTGTTTAGCATTTTTGATATCAATTAAAGATATATTGAAAACAAATATGTGATGCGTTATCGGATTATTTTTATTAACAGTGCATGATTGAAAAGAGTGTGAATAGAAAAACGAATCATAGTTTTATTATAATATTTTATTCCATAATATCTCAAATCGCCGTTGAACATAAAAACAATAAATTCAATCAATAGTTTCTAATCTATCTAACAGATCATCTCGTATTCCTTCTCGCCAGTGTCCACATTGGTACCAATATAGCGCATGGCTACTTTTTGCAAAACGTTTTCTGTTTGGCACCCTGCGTTTACCATATTTTTATCTTGAACTGTGGTTTGCGTTTCCATGTTAACTGTTACTTTCCGGTTCGTTTGAGTTGCCTTGACATCAGCGATTTTGTCATCTTTGGCGTTATAATCGAGATCGGTTTGCAGAGCCACAGTGTTTGTAGAATGATGATAAAGGTCCGAAGTGCTTTGATCAAAATCTTCACGTCCACACTGTAACGCATTGCTGACTTTGTACAACATCTTTTCCGTCTGCTTTTCGTGGGTGGCGCTGCAAATAATTGAGATCAAAATATATTTCTTATCTCACAGTGATATCAATGAAGCTCGTTCCGTAACATAAGCAAAACATGTTTTTGAAAAAGAATAATAAAATGCGCAGGCGCCTGTCTTTTGTTGTTGACATTGTTTTTTTTTTTCGTCATTTTTTTTTGTCATTTGTGTCATACATTTTTCTCTCTTTTATCTTTTTTTTTAATGCTAAATCAAAAAAAAATAGTATAATTGGCCAGTCGTGTGCTTGCAAAAGTAATACATGTTTTGTGAATAGTCAATCTAATCGGCTATGTAATTCACTTTTCTTGGATTAATCGAAGTACATTGATAAATAATTTTAAATCATTATTATTCAAAGTTTATTTATACCTGTCAATTTCATGAAATATGTAACTTGAATCTGGATTCTCGTCCTGCGTGAGCAATTCAGATAAATCTTCGATCGACGTGTTGGCACAACCCGCGACGTCGTCCGATGTTTCTGAGACGTTTTCATGTTCACTTTCCTCAAGTGTACACTCATCACAGATGCAACTGAAATAAATATATCATTTTAATGAAAAGTAAGGCTTACAACAAATCATTCTTTAAAAAAACGGCTGGAATACAATTTGATTGGTCTAAAATATGTTATGTTTTATTTTTTGGAAAAGATATATTAACAAATGATACAGTTATGAATTGAAATGAATGCATGTTTACCTGCTGTAATGGGCATAGCAGACCGATACATCTTTGCTTTCATTGGAGGAATCATCTTCTTCTTTTTCCTCGTAGAAAACTGGTTTCGACGAATACTGCACGGGAAAATCATCGGAAACACTTTGATTCTCGAAATCCAGATTGAATGCGTAATCGAATAATTTGTCTTGTGCCTTATCGATGGTATTTGACACAGTCATGGAATCGTTCAACCTGAAAATAAAAGTGAAGATTAAAAATACAATTGTTGATAATGAAATATTTTGTAACACATGGCGCTCTTACATGTATATCGTGTTTAGCAAACTGAAATTAAAGGAGAATGTTTTCTTATTTATTATTTATTTGCGGTTACTCTGATTTCCATAAGAATAAAACTCATGCTATTTATTTGAAGTTTAATGGATATGTTGAAAAATAGTTACTTGTATGAAGGTGATGTAGGTGTCGTCGGGGGTGCCAAAGGGATATCAGTTGATTCCATATCTTCATCCTTTTCTCCACAATCCTGTTGTGAAACCGATGCTTCTCCATTTTCATAAGACGTCGACGCTTCGAATTCGTTTGCTTCATTCTGCAAATCATCGTGGTCGTCTGGGGTCCACCTGATTGGGCTGTCTGTATACCATTCGGGCGATTCAGAAACCTCGCTTTCTGTATTGCTAGCTACTCTTTCCTCTCCATCATTTTCCGAATAGTGGTCTACTTCTTGGTTGAACTTAATCGGAGAATCAATGAACCACTCTGGCATCTCCTTATCATTTTCGTCGTTGCTAGCTTGTGCTGCTGCGATCTCAATTAAGGCTTCGTTCACTTGGCTTAGCCGGCATACGGTTTCTTCTTCATCCTCATACCTGAAGTTCAAATAATACATTGATGCGGAATGCTGATAAAAAAATAAAAATATAAAAAATATATATAAAAAATATATAGATAAAAAGAAGGAGCAAGAGAGAGAGAGAGAGAGAGAGAGAGAGAGAGAGAGGGGGAGAGAAAGAGAGAAAGGGAGAGAAAAAGAGAAAAAGGTTTCATTTTTGTAATCGTATATAAAAGCTATGGTCCTTTCAAAAAACATTTATGGATCTTTTCCTGAATCAACATCAAGGACTGAAAGTTTGATTCTACCATTCCTTTACTATCAAAGAAAACATGTATAGAATATTTACGCATCATTAAAAATCAATAAAACGGCGTTTCTTACAAAGCGTTAATTTTTCATTTAATTTATCAAATCTAAAAAAATGTCTATATTAAATATGAAGTTTTCAATATATAAGAAAATAATTTATACCTGACATAGGAAAAGTTTGGTGTGACAATCATACATGAAGGTGAAGCATCATCACTAGAAAAGCTGCAGTTTGTACTATCAAGGCCGTCACAGGAATTTATGAAAAATTCATCATCGGTGTCAACATAAGGTTCGAGCTTGATCGGTGTTGAACATCCATGTGGCTGAAACTCACCCTCTTCTAAATAATCGCAACTGAAATCTCCTTCAGTATATTGGTATTCTTCTAGGACTTCTGTGTATTTTTGTTTAATCACAACTAAAACTTGCCCACAATAGCCGACAGTTTCCTTATAACCCAATGTGGTAGAGGTATGGACCTCCATCTTGCTGAATATTCAAAAATATATATTCAAACCGCTATTTTCAATAATATCTATATTTATGTAAAATTCACTGTTGACTGACTAAGATCAAAATTCGACTGATTGCCTGTATCACTAAGTAACGCATTTATTATAGTAGTTGATTTGTAACGCAATAAATGGATAATACATTGTGACGTCATAATACAAGTTCCAGTTGGATAATTTTGAATAGGCAAATGATGGTAGGCCATTACTGTATTAATGTTTGATTAAACTATACTTAATTCAACCATCTAAACAATATTTTGATTTAGATATATTCTAATTGGAATAATTGGAATAGGATGCGTCAACACACTAAATTTTATTTTGTATATAACAAAAAAAAAAAACGCGTATTATATTTTGTTTATTGAGCATAGTTATTTGGTATATTAATCAATCAATTGTTATCTACCTAACTCTGCATACTAATAAGCATAAAGATACTATAAATAATTATTTCTTAGAATTGTCTAATAACAATAAGATTAAAGAATAAAGTTTGCAACATAATTGAGCAGTGTTCAAATACTTATATTGTTAAAAATCATACTGCAACAGTTTATCCAACACATTTAATACAAATCATATTGGAACGAACCATAATCATAATTCAATGAATATATTTCATTTAAACAATAGTTTTAGGTCCACATGATATTTATTAATATATGAAACACAGTGAAGAAAAAGATTACATGAACTTTGATCGTGCTATGTGCTTTCAGTGTTATCATCAGTTTTTGTCACAAGCAAGCATTGAAATCAATTCATTTAACCGATCGGTATAGTCTTTATCGATCAATTTACAAAGACGTAACGAAGTTCTCCGCGTGAATTTCCTCAAGATTTGACGGCTCTAGGACGTCCAGTGTGTATGAAATTTTCTTGCTGTTGACCCAGCTATATGTATTGTCGAATCGCAGGACATCTAAAATGATATAGAAATACATTTTAAATGATGAATTAAATGATAATATATAGATAACAATATAACCTAAATTTGATTATTTTTTCGTCTATGTATTCTTTGTAATTCATCTTAAATATAGATAATAAAATGTGGCTGTTGGCGTCTAGCTGAGAACTTTTTCGCTGTACATCGCAAAAAATAACATATCATAATTAACAAACTGTTCATGCAAGTAAATAGAAAAAAATATATAATATTGGCATAATAGACTTTTATGAAAAATAATCTTAAATAAGACAATAAAAAAATTGTAAAACAAAGTTATAAAAAAGCGATAAATACAATACAAAACTCACATGTCCCCGGTTCATCACACACGAGGTTACCATCTTCTGGGATCATATGACTATTGACTCGCTCTGATTTCAAAATTTCGTCCATTTCTCCCTTCTTTTGTCGCCCGTCGGCTGTTCTACGGAAAACGCCGAAGCCGATGTCTTGGCCTTCGGTCCAAAACTGCCACCTATTAAAATGATAATATATAGCTCTTATTATACAAAGGTAAGAAAATGAGAAATCACTGTTTTCAAAATTTCATCCTTTTCTCCCTTCTTTTGTCGCCCGTCGGCTGTTCGCCGAAATACGCCGAAACCAATGTCTTGGCCCTCGGTCCAAAACTGCAATCTGTCAAGATGCATTCGCAAATAATCATTTGTTCGATCTTTGTTCTAAATTAGTTTTATTTATTATAATTAATAAATATTAGATACAAAAGGGCGATTTGTCCATAATATGGAAATTGATAACAAATTCATGATCTTTAAATATGCTAATACTCATCCGACTATTCAGTTCATTTTTTTTTGCATAAATTATCACTTACGCTAGGATCATGCCTGGTGTATCAACCATTGCTTCCACCTGGATGGTCGAACCTCGTCCCACGGTTTGCACGGTGAATTTGGAGAGATCAATATCTGGTTTGGTCTGTTTGTATTCTTCCGGAACTTTGCCGCCCCAGCAAATCTGGGAATCAAAAAGCTATATTTCTTTTTGGCCATATATATGATTACTAAATATGGCAAAAGTGTTCCATACCATGTCGTTTTCGGGCGTGACATCAAAATGACACTCTTTTATGGGCAAATTTCATAGTTTTCCAGACGTTCATTTATATTCAGACGTAGAAAGAACATCATTACAACGACCGAGTTCTTCGATCGCTTTTTTCTACGTCCAAGACAAAAAGGAAATACAGGCAACGTTCAAATGGCCCAAAACAAAGAATGCATTCCAACGTTGCTCGACATCTTTCCGAGTGAGTTTGTTATCAAATGGGCTTCATTTGGGCGCCTGACTGGTTGTTTGTCCGTTCGCATTCTGCACATAGTTGACATTTTAGGCGTAGGGTCATAGAAGAAATGGAGATATAAGCTCAAAAAGAAAAATGTATAATTGTGAAGATTCACCTCAATATGAAAATGTCAGTAAATTCTCACTGGGTCAATTTCACAGCCCAAGTTGAGACCAGGTTTCAATGCACACATGAGAACCTGGTCTTGACTTAACTTGTGTAATTGGCCTACTACCCAGTAAACAGAACACTACTTTTTCACGTTTTTCTCACGTTTTCGTATAGTCGTACGCAATATACGTTTTAATAACGTATTTCGAAAGGTTTTTATTTCGTTTTGAAAACGTTTTTATTTCAAGGGTTTCTTAAGGTTATACTTAAACGTGAAAAACACGTTCTCGAGAAACGACAAAAACACGTATTTTTGAAACGACAAAAATACTATATTAAAAACGTTTTTTACTTGTAAAAAATAACGTGACGTTTGCGGGTTTGTGTATACGTCATCAAACATAGCATTTTTATTCAGTTTATATTTGAACGAACACAATTAAGAGAGAAAGGAAGGGCTAAATGGAATAAGTCTTAGAAACTCATTAATACACGGATGAAACATTTCGTTTCGTATCACAAATCAATCTACAACTACATGTACATAGATAGTTATTTGAAGCCATGAGAAATTATTCATAAACAAAAGCGGATAGTTTTTCATAGGCAATAGCACCTCTCCAGAAACGATCATAATGTATCTCAGATGCTTAAGGATCCGTGGAAAACTCATTAAGGTAAATATGAATATCTATCACGACTAAATATACGAAGAGAAATATATAATAGATGATAAGAGGGACCGAGAGAGTTCAACGGAATAATTAGATTTTCATTAGAGACCTCAATTCTCCACGTTTATCAATAATAGTGTTTGTGCAGATGGATTCGTTGTCATTACACATGTATAAGAATACATTTTTTCAGGTTCTGATATCTACAGCTAAAAGAACTTCTCAAGATTGACAGTTTGAATATGCGATACTTATACATATACAGTAACTAATGATACATAAAAAGGCACGAGAAATATGTTTCGATCAATGTAAATCAGGTTTTTATTTCGTACAAAATACGTAGTATTTAGGTTTTTATTACGTACAAAATACGCATTAATTAGGCTTTTATTAGGTGCAAAACACGTAATTGAAAAAGGTGCAAAAAACGAAATCGTGTATGAACAGAATAACGTGTTAAAAACGTTTCCATGTCACGGAAAAAACACGTAATCGAAAACGTATTATTTACGTTTTAACAACGTGTCTCTGTTTACTGGGTATGTAATCGCTTAAAACCAAATAAAATGTTATAAAATGTTTTAATACGAAATGATGTAAAATTATATTGCATACTTTTTCTGAGCATTTTCCGTCTCCGTTTTTGTCTTTTGCTCTTCCTCCCCAGTATTCAGGTAGCTGATCTTCGTCGATGTATTTTAGAATCTCAGTTTTCCAATTTTCTGATTATAAATTTTAAAAATATATACTCGACAACAAAAGATGTGTCCGGTCGTTTTAGGTTTATATTTTTAATTATATAAAAAGTGGAACCAATTAATTCTCGTTGGTTAGTTTCAGTTATGTTTATTATAGATGGTCTCGCAAAACTGACAATCTGGAATCCGTTTGACGATTATCTCGTTTGTTTTATCGAAGGGCTAAGAAACATTGATTTTGACCATCATTCAATGAGTATCGGAAGGAGAGGAAAAGCACTATGTTATATAAATAGTACAAGGTTTTCGTTACTCAAAACCGGTGAGAAATAATAACTTTCTATGCAACATGCGACGCAGGATACATCGTAAAATGTCGGAAAAGCGTGTTTTTGACGCTTAACTGCGAAAACAGTCTTTATCACGTTACAACAAAAGCGGCATGATATAAAGATAGCTCACAGTCTCTTTACTTTGTTAATTGCACTTTGAATTTCATTTGCTCCATAGCTTAGCCGTAATTCTCGAATAAACTCGGTTTATTTTGAAGGGGATAATTTAACATGGCTACATAGTCGGGACATTCGAACGCAAACTGTCATTATCAATATTATCTTCAAGGGTGCGCGGGATAGAAAAATTATACCGAAAAGCCGTTCATGTCCTCGTTTGCCTTATATACGATGTCACGAAATACATTGAAAATACGCTCGATATTGGCGCGGTTTCGCGCAAACAATAGATTTTAAAGTGAAACGCTTAAATATGTAGTAACATTGTAATCTAGAGTTACGAGCTATGAGTAGATGTTTAACTGTCATTTTCGCCGCCTTATCACCATAAAATGGAGTAAAATAGTTCGATCTGTTTATCGAGGCGTACGCTTGCGTGCACTATTGCTACGAGGCTAGGACATGAAAATCGGCCATCAGGTTGTCTTACACATCCACGAAAATGTGTTTTTCATTGATCGGAAACTTAAGCTACGGATTTACCAAAGGTTTACTTAACGTGATTTTTCGATCAATATCGTGCTTTGAAGTAACCAAAAAATAAGCGAAACGTCATTTTCAAAACTATTGTAAATCCATTAATGGGGCATTAGAAAACCAGTGAAGGCCGCATTTGACATATTCAAACTGTTTTTTGAACAATTGTCCCAAAGCTGGCACTTCCGGTGCCTTGGGTCGGGCCATTAGCGAAATACTTTTATTAACTCCAGTGACCGGCGCAACTGGCTTGAATTATTGAATATGCGACAACAGATGTCCCAATTACCAAATGTCCCAATTACCTGTGGAAATAATAGCTAGATATTTGAAACAGCCATGGAAAAGCATCTTAGAGGGTTTGTTACTCGCTTTTTCGATCGTTCATTTTCAAGAGTTCGCCGAACCATTTATAGCAAATATAGAGTTGTAAAAACTCATTAAATAAGCTCACATTGTGTGCTGTTTAATTTGGTACATAATTGATAAAAATCGACCGAATATTTTTTAAGTTACAGTAGTTTCAACAACCGGACACTTCTTTTGTTGTCGAGTATATATATTAAATGAATTTCATAAAGTTTGGTTGCAAAGGTTTTTTTAGCAAAACATTTCCAAACATTATCCAGTAGATTGGATTTAGGATATCACTCATTTTGTTAAAGATATCAAACATGATACAACTTTTAAAGAATTATTCAATATTGTTTTTCGTTCTTGCATCAGATACATGTACTACTTATAAAAGCATCTATCAAAATAAGCAATGCATGATTTAGCTTAAATGTATAAATATGTGTATATTTCAGTTTCACAATAAGTTAAACAATCATAAGTGATAGAAAAATACTTACTTCCCATAACAATAATTTTTGTTTTAGTGTCGTCGCTCAGAAAAGGTTTGGCAAGATTGAAGGCGATCGGAAAGAAAGATGGTGCTGTAAAAATAAAAACGGTTTATTGTAAATGTATTTTAAAAAATGTCTACATTTTGGTGTAGTTTAATTATATGTATAAGTTTAACTAAAATCCATCAGGGATTTAAAACTTCGTTTGAAATATGCGATTTGAAAAGCGTAGACACATACTGAATATTATGAGTAAAGTGTATTTACCATTTATTACGATTGCATTTTTCAATGTCTCTGGATAATTCGCCTCCAGCATTTGTAGAAGTTCAAAATACATGTCTAATGCTGGTTTCCAAAGATGTTTGCGACCTAGTTCTGTAACAAAGCATACGAATGATATTGTATGTAAATAAGATCGTTTCTTACAGTAAACCGTATAATCTAATCATGTTTTAAATTTGAAGTGTTTATTGTGTTACTGATTTAATTGACTCACTTTCGAAAACGTTAGCATAATACTCTGGCCAAAGACAATTTAATTTAACCCTTTGATTTAATTAATTTTCGATATAGAGATATGTTACTTATTCTAACTGACTCACCTTCGAAATGCATTTAATTGGCATGTATTTCTTGAATTTATTCGGTTAAAAAATCTTTTGATAAATATAAGTTTTAATTTTCTAATGAGCTGTTACCAATTTTTACTGACTCACTTTCGAAGTCGTACACCATAATACTCTGGTCAATGACCCTTCCGTGTTTCTTGCTCGCTTCCGGTAGAAGTTTCTGCATCAATATCTCGGCGTCTTGAATTCGATGTGTAATGATATCTTGTTTTTTGGCCGAAAAAGCCAGGCCTGAAATGAATTTATAATATATATCATACATTCAATTTACACGTTTTTAAAAGAGAATATAAAAAAAATAAGGTGCTGAGGTATTACTATACGACTAATGACTAGCAGGTGATGTCTAAAAGACGTACTGATTTGGGCGCATGTAAACGTTGTTCGAACGCCCTAAATCGTCATGACGTCGAACAAACGTCATTCTTACATGGATCCGACAAAGTCGCAACCGCAACGTTCCAAAACGAAAAAAGAACGTCCACAAAACTGTCATATAAACACAAAATAAGAACGTCATTTCGACATCGATCCATGTGGGGTGTATCAACCTACCTTTAAGATCAGCATAGCCCAGCAGTTCAAACCATATCGGACAGCCCTCTTTGTCTTCATTGCAGTACCCCCCGGGATAGTACTTTTTCAGTACTTCGGGTACCTGCCATTTCAGTATATTGTTGGTGTCCATTTTCTTGTGCCATGTCATGCTCTTTAGAGAGAAAAATAACAATTCATTACAACATAAGGATATATATGCAAAATTGAATATGCAAATCAATATATATACTTCTGATATATTTTCCATAAATAACAGTCACTATCCATAAATGTTCATTAGGGTCTGGCCTCATTCGAAGTTTTTTTTTAAACAAACACGGACTTTTAATGTATTCCTTGTGGGAAACTTAAAAATGCGACTGGCTTTTTGTGCAAAAGGAACGCGACGAAAGTCAATGTTTTAATAAGGGAAAACGTCAAAAACATGTACCCAATGTGGCCAGGCCCTTCATGTTTTCTTCTTAAATATTACCCCGTATAAAAATATTCATTAACATTAACATTTATTCACATTTATCAATGGTTTTGCATGATTGCAAGTTAAAACAAAGGCATCAGAGACGCCAAGCCCCCAGCCTATGCAAAACATTTTTTGTCACGAATAATTATAGATTAAAAGAAGCAGGTCAAAAGAAATGTCTTTCTCACAACGTCTTTCTCACAACATCTTTCTCACAACGTCGTTCTCACAACGTCTTTCTCACAACATCTTTCTCACAACGTCGTTCTCACAACGTCTTTCTCACAACATCTTTCTCACAACGTCTTTCTTGTAAGTGTCTTTCTCACAACGTCTTTCTCACTACGTTGCCTTACCATAGTCGTCCACTTAACGTAGTTCTCACACTGTTACATTATACGCGTAATCCTTTTTTTTGCTGAACAAATATCTCAAAATATCTCAAATGTATCTAAGCTCAGAGCCCCGTAATTTCGACATGATTCAGTCGATCAATCTGAAACATCGACGTTGCACATCTGCAATATACATTCCTTCACTGTATGATATTCAGAAACCTAGGACAAAGGCTTCATACCAAAGTGCCGCGGACAAAGTGTTGTATTAATTTCCCAAATTATCTCAAATTCGTCTAAGTTCAAACCCCCCTAATTTCGACAATTTGTGGTCGATCTAACTAAAACCTCGACGTTACACATTTGCAATATATATTCTGTCACTGTGTGAAGTGTCAGAACCCTGGGACAAAGGCTTCATACCAATGTGCCGCGGACAAACTACTGCCCCTCAAATGTCAACCGACGGACGGACGGACAGACAGACGGACAGACGGACGGACAGACGGAATGGGGTTTAGCAATAGCCCTCAGCCAAATTCGTTGGCTGGGGGCTAAAAATGCTATTGAAAATGGTGCTTATGTCTTAGGTGTTGATGGATCAGAAAGACTATTTTAAAATAAATAAACTTACGTCTCGAAACATCTTCTCTGATTTCTTTAGGTCCCACTGTCTGGCTAAAATTATATATTCAACATAATATTTGATATAAACTTATTTGAATCGCTTAATTATTACTGACATTCATGTAGCATTGATTTTAGAATATTGTCAATTTGAATATTTGATTATCTAATATCTCGCTATATCTTACCAAAAAATAAAATGACAATGGAGCCTTAATCTGACCAATTATTTATTTGAATTAAGGAACTATTATCTGCAACATTCACCTTATTTCGCAATAGGGAAAAGTTGTGTCCTCCAGGCTTTAGTTTTTAAGACATTTTTTTTTCTAATTCGTTTGCATAACAGTATGTATGAAGTAAACCAAAAATACACATCTAGGTTAGCAATATACCAAAGAAAATATTTTCCTCTCTCTCTTTTCTTTTAATTAGAAAAATAATTACTAGGGTCTGGCCACATTTAAAGCTTTTTCTAGCTTTTCCCTTAAACAAAGTCTGCCTTCAAATGTATTTAGTATGGGAAAATCACGCCACTACGTTTTTGTAACGCTTTTGAGCTTCCTGTGAGAAATACATGGAAAACGGGTTTGTTACAAAACATCAAAAAGCTTTCCATGCGGCCAGGTCTTATTGTTTATCTTTTAAGAATTAATTATTCAAAGTAAATCGCTCACCTCGCAACCACTTTGTATATTCGCGATCATCGTGTGTTTTATAGGTTGGTGTTTCTACATCTTTCACATTTTCTTTGAACTATGGAGAAATAAAATCAATAAATTCTTGATTTTCATTGGTTATGTTTTGTAAATGTGTGTGTGTTTTTTTTGCATTTTTTACGTCATTTTACGTCCTGACGTCGAATGAACGTCAAGGTCAGCTCCTCTAAAGCAATATGAATCAATATAGATGTCACTATATCACGACATCGTTTCCTCGTCAAGAAGAAAAAAATCGTCTATAGAAGGTTGTGTTTGCCAAACTATGACGTTCATCGGGTTTTTGCCGATTGGGTTTAAGTCAGAAGGGCATTCATTCGATTTCCGTAAGACGTCAGAAAATCGTTATCACAAACTATCAATAAAATTATCATTAGTATTATGACATCGTGTCCGACTGCGATGTGATTAACTCCCCGCTTCCCTCGGTTTTTTAGATCCGCCCCTGTAGAATATTTCCCGTTGAAAATGTTAGTTCAGGAAACCTTGCTAACCAGAAGGGTGGAAAAGCGTAAACAAATATTATTTTGTACACATAAAATCAATTCTAATAGCTATTATTATTTGTATAAATCTTTTTTTCATCTGGACGAATTTAATCAATAAACGTGGCAAACCGCAAGACTTCGTGCGACGTCGAAAGGACGCTTAAATGACGTTATATATTAACGTTTTCTGGACATCGTTTAAATTGCGGATGTAGCTGGGCAAACCTTTATGTCGCTTCCAAACAAATTTGGTATCTCGGTATCATTATTGTGGTTTCTACTATACCGTTACAGGAACCCTAAGAATTCTATGCCTATTTCACATAATACTTATAGATGATGGGTTTCTATATAGGAAATAATTTTTGGATGTGATGCGTCAGCTTCATGAAAGATTCGACTGAGACACATCCAAGTAAACCAAAAACTAATATTCACGTATCGATCACCAACTGACCCTTTCGCTTTTGTAAAGGAAACCTTTTACGTGTTAATCATCAAATAAAGTTTTCACAGTTTTTAGGTTTTATAAGCCAGAAATACGTGTTCGATTTACTGGGTATAGCAGATGTGGGTCAAGCTGTCCACATTAAAGACCATATTCGATATAGATAAGGCGATACAACAACTATTACGCTAGCTGATAAGATATGAATGATGAGGTCAATGTCATAAACATATACACCTGAACTGGTTCTGTACATAAAAATATCATCACAATAAAGTATTTTGCACTGATTTCCGATTCATATGTGTTGCAGTAGAACTATTATGTAAAGGTGCATTCATATTCTTGTTTAGGGTCCCATGCACAAAGGTGTTATTTTGTGGGCACCCCACGACAACATTTTAAAAAAGTTGTAAAAACGCCTAAATCAACTTTACAAATATGGACAAAAGCAAAAATATTATTTTTGAGCAACATTTTCTTTTGCAAAACTTTGATCCCTGTTTCCAAGCCTGCAACGCGGTTTCTGCAGCTATATATTATAGTTTTTTAGTCAGCTTCGAGCAGAATAGGAACACTTTTTACCTGCTTCGCATATTGTTATTAATATAATGATTTAATATGAAAAATGCTCGAAGGGTCCACATCAAAAAATGTATTGACTCGAGGGATGGGAATAGCAATTATGTCCAAGCCCAAAGGGCGCGCGTATCACTGATTCCTTTCCCGAGGGTCAATAACCATCTTTGTATGGACCCTGAGGATGTTATTCCTTTTATTACATGAATAAAAATGTGCGAAATATGGAACATAAAAAGTCATAATACGAGGCAGCACCTTAATGCATGGAATCTAGCAATTGTTTTCATAATTTAACACATAAATACAATGAATATTATTGTACAAAGAGTGGTCATAAACACTGGATTTGTGTATTCATGCATGATTAACCTAGATGGTCGGCGAAACGTTTTCCTTCTTAAAATCGATATTCGTATAAGGGCTTGTTCACATGGGAAGCGGCACGCGTTTTAGGCACGGAAATGGAGTGGCAATGTGTTCACATGGGACGCGACAGCTGACGATTCATAAACTTTTAAACATTTACCCTTCTGAGCCTGTCGCTTCCCGTGTGAACACCTTTTCTTGAGCGATTCTTAAAATTTACTAAGTCTTATAAAGAACAAATAAGTAAATTGCCGCCTGTCGCGTTTCGTCGCTTCCCGTGTGAACAAGCTCTAAGCGCTAATGCCAACCCAATGGACACTCGAGCTGTCAAAAAATAGTGGCGCATTGAATTCAACTTCATGTACAACATCGTCACTCGAAAAAAAAAGTACTGGGATTCGTTAATTGATAATTTCCAACAAATAATGGCAAACTCAATTTAATGGGCGTTCGTCCAAACATAAGAGTATTCTATAATGATACTCGCGTAGCCGAAATGACGGTCGATATAGCGTTCAAAACCATATAAAACACGTATATTTAGAGGCAAAGAAATCGATTCGATATTGTTTCGTTTACAAATTTATCCATGCACATTTACTTTAAATGCTAATCATCTTCCATACAAATAATTGATCTACATTTATTATAATAACAGATAAATGTATATGTTTAGTCTAACTAACCCCCACATACATTTATTGCAATGCAAATGTTTATTCAGCTGCACTAAAAAGTAGGTAAAAACTAAAAGAATTTTATCAATAACCATATAAAATGAAAATTGAAACCTTTTTTTACAAGCATTTCCTTATTGCAATAAACTATAAAAAATAATTTCAAAACAAACCTGTTTTAAAATTTCCTCCTGTTTCGGGCTTAAATCACCAACATGTCCACTCATTTTAAGCAGGTTATTTACAGTTTAGAATATTTGAGATAAAAGATTGAACACTTATAATCGAATGCGATGTTATTTTGCTATATGGTTTGCATCTTTCCAGCAATTAATACAAAACATGAAATGTACATAACTGTTCAATGAGATCAAGATGAGATATGCATGTATGTTACTTCTAAGGTAATAGTACAATGAGAGGTTCATATCCAGATAAGAGTTATCGAATGTGTTTTATCCAGGTTATGTTTTATATGTCACTTAATATATTAATAATATATTGTAAATATAGTTCGTTTATATATACGTGATTTATATACAAAATCCAGCAACTGTTCAAAAAGTCGGGAAGTGATTCGTGTCAGAAAACATCTATGTTGAATATTGGCATGTACAAAAAGCATATGCCTGATCGTAGTCATATTTTATAATTATAGGCAGAATATATATAATGACCATAACTGTATGCATCATGGTTCAGTGAATATTCAGCCATTTTAAATGAAACTGTTAAATTGTGCCATTTAGAGATATTATGTATAATATCAAAATGTCTTAATGTCTGTTACTATTGCAGAATCTGAAAAATTAATGACAACTGTAGTTTCTAATTTTCTGTTCAAGAAAGATGAATCAATATTTCTGAGCAGCATAATTGTTCTTTACACACAAAGATTACTTAGATATTGAAATGGTTTCCTGTAAATCATTTACGTGTTTCCAAAAATTGTTTTCTTTTTGTTAACAGCTATTTAACAGTCGTTATGAAAATAAGCATCTTAAATTCTGGGGTTTTACATTTATTTAAATTATCTAGCATCTTTACTTTTTATTTAACCATGCAATGCAATTTCGATGCATATACATGTATATCGGAAAAAAAAACTGATCATGCCCACTGACAAACCTCAGTGTCCAAAATGCACTGAAGTCTCGACCTTCAATTAAACTTAACTGTAATTTGTATTTAAATTGAATATTTAAAAAAAAAACATGCATTTTCTGCGAATTCTAATTGACAAACTATTAAACGTCGTGACTTTTACCTCTCCCTTCCTTGAATGTACTTTATGTAGGACACTTACAATTGTACATATATACTTTCTAAAAATGGTATCAAGATGCAATATTTGCTTACGATAGTTTACGATTCTGAATAGATAAACTGTATGTTATGTTTGTATTTTCACAATATAACACGTTACGAGATAATAAGCAATAATAGAAAATACTAACATCATCCCGGAAAGTCTTCAATGATTTTCACGACACTGCATGGTATGATGTTGTTTTGACACGTCACTACCTTGTATGAAAATGATATTGCACGTCACGGTATTGCACGCGAATGATATTGCACGTCACATATGGTGTGTAAATGTTATTGCACGTCACGACATGGTAAACGAATGATATTGCACGTCACGACGGGGTATGTAGATGATATTGCACGTCAGGACATGGTATTTAAATGATATTGCACGTCACGGCAAGGCATGTGAATGCTATTGCACGTCATGACATGGTATGTGAATGATATTGCACGTCACAGCATGGCATGTGACTGATATATTGAAAATACATCATGAAGAGTCCGGACATATGGAAATTATTGCCACGAAGATGGGCATTTTAGATGCTCGAAGCCGGAGGCTGAGGGCATCTGAAATGCACGTCTGAGTGCCAATAACTCCATTTATTACATGTTGGAAATCGAAATATAAAGAAAATGATAGAAATGGCACTGGAGGGCAATACAATGCTGTATCGGCACTCTCCAATTACAATCAATGAAAAGCACACTAAAATGGCATGCTTATTGCTTTTATTGACATGTAATAAACAAAATACAACATTCAGAAGCCGTACATATGGAGTCATTGGCACTCAGACGTGCATTTCAGATGCCCTCAGCC